>JASCZW010008800.1:0-47429 GCA_034211315.2 Aedes japonicus | reverse complement strand
CGAACGAAAAAGCGTTTTCGAATGAACGCTGCTCGCGTAATTCTGTTAGTAGTTGAAGGACAAGACACAAACATACTTTCCTTTTCTTTTTTGATTCTTAATGTGAGTAGTTCCAACAAAAAATTCCAGAAAACTTCCTTCAAATGACCCGTTTGTATACTTCCAGAAACAGAAATAACCGATAAAGTAGCAACCCGGGACATATCAGTCGTGTGTTTCGGTGGGGAAAGGGGATAAGCTTCAATTTTAGGTCAAACACAACTTGTAATCAGGACTTCTCGGCTTACATCTAAAGCGGGACCTCGGAGTGTTAGCAACCGGCAAACAAACCTTTTTAGAAGCCCCTGATGTCCTCAATACAGTCCGGTTTTATACAGTCATCGCTTCTCACAGTTGTTTTGGTCCTGTGGTTAAGAGTTCTGCAGGAGTCATCCGATTACCTATTAGAGAACAAAGCACGAATTGGGAATTGAGGGACTTGCTGTATTAGGTTTCATCACAAGTTCTCCACAGGAAGTTAGTCCTCGCCTACCGCACATCAGTCGATACTTTACGAATAATACACTTTTTGTAGAACCAGGACGCAGCGTAGAAAGCATTTCAAGTGTGAACACTTTCTTTGATTTAGTCGTGCCGGTTGACGACAACTTTCTTCATAGTCGCCCTGGTCTTGAGCTTAGATGAGGATTAGGGATCTCCCAACTTGCTGTATCAGACAAGTACAATTTATTCCATTCGCTCGACTTTCTGTTGTTCCAAGCTGGTTCATGTTCAAGCAACAATTCACCACAAGACGTTTCAAGAACGAAGAATCTTTTTGAACTCTTTTTGAACAACCAGGACGAATCGTAGAAAGCATTTCGGAAATCCAAAGCTCCTGTGAATCAGCCGTACTTGTGGCTACTAGCTCCTTTCGTAGTCGAGCTCTGAGCTTCAGGTGTAGAAAGTCAGGCAAGGTTTGGGGGTCTCCCAGCTTGATGTATAAGGGCAATTCAGGTACAATTCTAATCGATCACTCCACTCTTCCTTCCAGCTGCCTTGAGCTGGTCGAGTTTTCGACACCATTTCTTTTCAAAACCTTTGAAATTTATCTACCGCACACTCAACGATCTCTCACGCTCCTCGAACGAGATATACTCGGTTTGAACACCCAAGATTCACCTTTCAAAGTGAAGTACTCTAAGTTACGGCCAGACCTTTTAGAGTGGACCTCATAATGCTCTTTCAGAACGTAAACGGAATTATTCCATGACTACCGGTCGGCCCCCGTCACTGGTTTTTATGATGTGATTGTGTTCTGCTCGATGGTCGGACACCTTTAACCAAGTATTTGGTCCCAATTAATGAGGTTTCCCGATGCGATAGAAATTACTGCTACAGCATTGCTCAGTTTACTGTTTGTCGTGGAGGGAAAGTCGAGAACTAGTTGATAAAAGCAGATCTGAATCCAATAATTGCGCTGACCGTGACAATAGGTCCAATAAATTCAAGCGTTTTTGCGAAACTCAAGAATGTGAAAAATTTATATCAGGGTTCTAGAAATGAAAACTCAATATGAAGATTATTTTTGGAGTTCAAGTTATTGCAAAAACTATTCGACTACAGGGTCCATTAAACATGTCATATGAGCAGTTTTAAATGACGTTTGTATCCACTTGACATATTAATAGAAACAATATTGAAATATTATGAACATCCAGAACCGTGGCCATAAATAGAGTCCTACAGTGGTGGTCACGAAAATAAGGCAACCCCTTCACTCTAACAACAAAATCGATAAAATTCACAGTGAAAAACATCACAAGAAGAGCTCACTCTATCTGTCATTATAGGAACTTTGTTAGTAACAAATTAAGTTGAAAATAAATCTGCTAGGTGTCTCTCGTGCATGGAGAAAGACTTATTTATCCAGCAGCTGTCAAATTCGGTTGGACACGAAAATAAGGCCACATAACCGGAACCGCTCAAATTTGAAATATTATACAAAATTCGTCGATGTAGACTGTGTTGAACTAGTTAATAACTTAAAAACACTTGATAAACAATATATTCAATCTATTTATGTTTGATATACAGCAAAAATGTGACGTGCAATTCATTTTTCACACTTGGAGAGGCAATTGATTTTGAAATGGCATACTGAAGGTAAATCTCAAAGAGAAATCGCTAGAATCGTAGGGGCATCTCGTTGGATGGTGTAAAATGCACTGAAAGTACAAAACAATATTGAAAACCGCGGACCTAAACGTAAAACAACAAGTCATACCGACCGTCGAATCGGTTATGTCTCCAAATATGATCCCTTCAAATCAGCTATAGCAATAAAGCAAGAGATTCAGCTTGAAATAAGTGCACGTACTATTCGCAGAAGATTTCAAGAGCTGGTCGGGTGGCTATTAAGGTTCCTCTACTCAGTAAAAAGAATATTCGAAACAGCCTTAATTTTGCGAAACAACATTTGAATTGGTCTGGTCCCGATGGCATCAAGATATGGCGGAACGTACTATGGAGTGACGAAACAAAAATGAATTTATTTGGATCGGATGGTAGAACCTACGTCAGACGACCATCGGGCTGAGAATTTTCACCAGTGTACACTTAGAAGACGGTCAAACATGGAGTCATTTAAAAATAGTAAATTTTCACCAAAACGCACATGGCCTTATTTTTATGACCACCACTGTATATATGATTAGAAGGAAAAAAAAAATTGCTTCGTTTTCTCACAATTGCTGATTGAAGCACCGATGAAATGGCTTTTTATATATTTGACTACCAAATGGCTTATTGGACTCATCTAAGCAAGTGTATAGCTAGTTAAATATCACTTTCAGGTGAAATACTTTATGAGTTATAACAAAACATGTAATCGATCGTTGCATATTAGGCTGAGTCAAGGGACACATACCCTATCTTGCGGCTAATTTTCATACGATATTCGAATGAATTCTTCTCGATTTGTTCGCTCAGTGTAACAATATACCATGTTTTAAGGTAATTACAAATAAAAGTAGATCAGTGAATTTAAACGAGTAAAATCCAATGCTCTTAGAAAAAATTTGACTTCAATTCATCGACAGTATGAGTTGTTCTCATCGGCCGTGAAGCCATTCTTCGGTTTTCGCCAAAAGTTATGCTTTTCGGAACAAGCAAGCCGTGAACACCAATGGTTAGCTACACTCAAAACAAATCATAGTCAATCTGAAAGAGTTCGGAAACCCGTTGGAAGATTGATAAAAAAAGCGAAATCAATTCAAGCTGAACAATGCATTAGGTCCAAAGTAACATTTGGACATCCCTATGTCGTCTTTCTCGTTTGTTAATAGTTTGTCTATTAAACTAATTTGCTAATGTTTTTGAAGTATTGACAAGTTAATTACACGGAAAATGAAAAGACCAGTAAATTTGAGTTTTAACTACCTGAATTTAAGTACACGCGTTATAGTATTTTATTAGGTAGAATCGATGTGCTCTATTGGTTCATTTTTACTCAACAGATGTGTAATGTATACATTACAAACACCTTGCTACCACGACGGTCAATTTGAAGCGACGAAATGCAACGGAGCATAGGTGTGTTGTGTGTTGTTTTCCTGGAGGACGCAAAATATCACTTGTCGACGGCAGCACGGGTGCACCCGGCCGGTTAATGTGAGAACTTCAGAAGAAATCCATCTGCTTTTATAAAAAAACATTTCAATCACTGATTTTTCGTGAAAATTAGTTCAATCTCAAAAACATAATCTTCCAAATCAAAGAGGAATTATTCCTCTACTTGATTGTAATGCTCATTTTTGGAATTGTGCTTATATTCGAGTGAAATTGGCAGATGAAGTGTTACTTTACAAAAGCAGATTCGGCCTTGTCACGAAGTTTCTCGGAATCAGTCTACCAAAAGTAGATTTTTCTTTCGATCTGAACGTTAAACCTTACGTCAGAGGAAGTGTGTTGGAATCGCATAACGATGCACAAGAGTATTTGTAATGAAATAAGCTTTAATAGCAAATAAATCAATAAGAAATAATAGCAGGATTATCTATTTTTATTTATCTGATCGAAACGGCGATAAATTTACCTGATATTTGCACGTTAATTTCACCCACCACTTTTAAAGGATTGTTTCAATCTACCTACTTGATAGTTCAACCCTCTTTGACCAAAGTTTGGTAAACCTATGTTTAACTAAATTTACCTTATTGAACGATAGTTAACGGTTGCGTCAAAAAAAGCTAATTTTAGGTAGTTTATCAGTTCCGTCTTGCAGCATGTTGCACGGTAAACGATGAGTGATCCTTTTTTTTCAAATAATATTACTTGGATAACGTGAGATCATGCTCAGCTCTGAATGTAATTTGTTATTTCGACTAACAATTTCGATTCACATGCAGATAACTCGATTCAGAGCTTATTTTAGAAATGAGATGTATGATGAAATTGTCCTTCATCAGTGGTTTCAATTTGTCTAACATTGTATTGCTGTAATTCTTATAAAAATGCAGTAATGCAATGTATTGGGAGATTTAATATGTCAATTACATGATTCAATTAATTTCATCTTCATATCATCTTCGGATAAGGATCAGAGGCACAACTCAAGCAACACGAAACCGTCAAATTCGATTGCAACAACTTGATTGAGGCTTATTGAGTGATGATGTGATATGATGTGTAATAAGAACCCACCATCAGTGCAAGGATTACCTATGGCTGCAGGACTATTCTCAGCAGGTTGTTCTGAGAGAATAGCCTACGTGATGGCTTCTTGTAGCAGGGTCAGCCGATCTCAGTGAGGACCTTCGGAAGACTACGGCCAGAAGGCCGGGTGTCTTCGCATGACAAGGGACTGGCGACTCCACGAACCCTTGTCCAGTCAACAAATCCTTCGACTGCCTTAGGCTACCCCCCCAGGGAATCCCCGTTATATAGTTGTTAAAGGAACAGTAGACATTTTTAGCATAAATGATTTATAAAAAGTTAAGACAAAATGAAAATTTCACGGCTATACTGAACTTTAGATTCAATTAACACATTTATTTTTGTTTTTATTTGCACTAGTAGATGTACTGGGATATTGCCAATTTCTACTGTTCCTTATAAAATAGTTGTAGGCAATAAAATGAGGAAAAATCTCACAAAATAAAGAATACTTACATTTTTCGTGGTAGGGTAAGACTTCAGCATGCTATCTTACCGCGCTGGCTACATTGCGTTGGAGGGACTGCCTCCTAAGGTATAGCTGACGAGATACAGCGTTTCTTACTCAGCCGCTGTTTGAGCCGCACCTCCTTGGTGGACAGACGCTCGGCACGCACCTCCTCAATCTAGCTGAAGTCAGAAGGACAACAGTGCCCAGGCTGCACTACCAGCTAAGTACGCAACCCTTAGCTGGCGGTCTTTGTCATCTCTTGACCCGTGGAAGCATGAGGTAGGAACTTGTGAGGACCAGAGCTATGTTGTGGGGACGCACGCTCCATCACAGTTGTCGACTCACCATTTTGCAGCCCACTTGATTGAGGCTTATTGAGTAACAGTCAAACTACTTTAACTGATTTCACAAATTTGCTACTATGGATTGGGTGTCTTAGTTTCAACCATGTTGTGTCCTTCTCTTAATAGAACATTCAAACCTTTTCTAATTTTCAATTAAGAAGACTAACAACAAAGAGCTGGGATTTTCCTAAGCTCTGCACGTGCAAGAAATCTCAAAACCATGCTGAATGATGCCAGGATTTGATTCCTGGTCTCGTCTAGGATTTTTGGGTAGGGAAATTTCTTGGCTACCTGTACGTGCAACTTACCAGTGCTTACAGCACAATCGTATTAATGCATTGAAAGCCTTAAATTAAGTTGTTGTTATATAGAAAACTACCGCAGAAATTCGAGAACTATAAAATTCTTTAAACCAATATTTAAATTTTGTATACAAGTACACTTCACCACAATGCGAAAAGTTCAAAAACAAGCACAAATTTCCATTAGCTGGTAATTTTCATTTGATTATCATTTCTTTTGCCCAATTTCGCCAGCTCCTCCACGAACAGAAATTTTCTGCTCATTAAAATGTAATGAAATTGGCTGTTTTTCAGCACATAATTTCCATCATTGGCAAGGTTTCCAACGCAATCCGATCCCAACATTACAAAATGGATGGGTTTTCTTCAAAGTGGCACGGAACAATATATGAAAATAAAACTCTGCATCCTGCCATCTGATCCCATCACCAACATCATCATCATCATCATCATCACCGCGCTAGGAACGAACGAAGCATAAAGCCCGGCTTCATATTCGTGCTGAAAGCTTTCCTTCCTTCGTTTTTTTCGCAAACGTGTCTCTTTCCACCAGCTGGTTATAACAGGAAATCAAACACACGCTTGCAAATACAATACATTTTAAAGTGGCGAGCGCGGGTTGTTCAGTGTAATCTTGTCAACTTGCCCATATGCACTGTAACGAAAGGGAACTCTGGGTGGGTGTGGTGTATGATAAGAGTCCTTGGACATTTGATCGCGGTGCTTCGTTCGGGAACGTGAGAATAAAGGAATACTGCAAGACAATGAAGGTTAACGGTTACAATCGACTACAAGCATGCGAAAACATAGATCGAACAATTCTTTCTCTCCAGGAACATTTCAAAATGCAGTTTCCATATTTCTAGAACGTTAGTAATGGCGTACATGAAGCCCAGCAGGATCGATATACATATCAGATTATTCAGAGAAACACTTTGTTGGATTTTTTTTCAACTCGAAAGGCGTCGTCGGGCAAGTGATGATAAAAGCATATCATGTAGATTTTCACCCACGTAAATGTGTGGGATGCAAAATAGGTGCAAAGATGTACACTGTATAGCTGATAGACCGCTGTTTCCTTAATGAGATGGGTTAAGGCTCTCAGTTAAACTGAGACGGTGATGCTGAAGACCCTTATGA
The DNA here is from genome assembly GCA_034211315.2 of Aedes japonicus. Lineage (NCBI taxonomy): Eukaryota > Metazoa > Arthropoda > Insecta > Diptera > Culicidae > Aedes > Aedes japonicus. The sequence goes on along the minus strand of JASCZW010008800.1, from coordinate 40,497 downwards.
TGCATTCATTCCCAGTAATTTGAAGAAAGCTCTACGGCAAGATTTCTTGCCATTTTAATGATTTTAAGGAGGCGAAAAAGAAGAAACGAACATCATATCTGACTTGTATTCCATCGATGTACTGCACCTTATTAACGTGTGTGCGATGCTGTATGTAACTCAACGTATCATTATCCATATCATTAGCATGTAAGACTCACTAGCATACAATGTGTACACTTGCAATCAAAGAAAAAGAAAACCGAAACCATCAAGATTATTAAGCAAAAATACTGAAAATCTCGATGTAATGCGGAGAAATCTAATTCAAACCAGGTCCACGAAACATATCCACATATCAATCGCTGTTTTACTGGAAGAGGGAAATTTCCTCTTCTCACACAATTTGCCTTCACTGTTTCCATGTGAATCTAATCAGCACCTTATAGAAGTAAATTGATGTTATAACAACAAACCATAAATATACAATTTAAAAAAATGTAACAGGTTCGTTTTTAAAGCATTCCCTTACGTTCGATTAATACATTTACTAAGCTTAACAAGTGATGATGAAAGACATACTCAAATTATATAATTAGCTTTTAAGCAAAGAATTAATTGTATAAAAGAAAACAGAATATACTATTTACCATTAAGGAACACTTTCCTAATGTTTAAAACAAAAACAGAAGAAATGCTAGCTTGTTAGATTAAGATTAAACAGTATATAGAGAAAAACTCGTTTCAAACAGTATTCTTGCCCTTCACAGTGCTGACAGCATAACTAAAAGTATGAGCTACGTTTTTATTCTACATGTGTTTCACAATTTACTCTCAGAAAAATACAAACATCAACAATGTTTCACAAAGTCCCCACCAGCGAAGCGAGAAAACAAATACCGTTGGGCTACGGACTTTACAAAAATTCAATATTTTTCGATGTCAAATCTTGGTGTGGAAATTGCCAATCATATGATAAAACTGTCACTATGTCAAGCTTGAAGATGCAAAATATGAGCTAAGATAATTAAATTACACATTCTTGCATTAGATTTTTTCAGGATCAAAAATAAATTTTCCTCCAGTTCACATTGAAACCACAGACGCAGATAAAAGTTAAAACGAACAATCGAAAAACAAAATCTAATGTCCCACAAAACAGGCGATAATATCAAGTATAAAAGTAGCACCCGAATAGAACAACCCACAAATAATAGTAAAAAGAAATCTTTCAATATCGAAGGAAAAATTCGACCACACAAACAAGCAAAACAACAATCGCAAACACAGTGGCAAACAAAGATGCATCTTCGCTAAAAAGAAAAATAAAGCTATATTTGTATTTGAAGAGGAAGAGGCCGAAGCAAGCAGCTAAAAGGGCAGGCACCGTGCACGTGATATTGAAGTTGCTTTGGTGTAGTAAATGTGCTGGCGAAGATAAACGAAAATGAAAACAACCAAAATCTTTGCGAGGAAAATAAAAGCCCCAAAAAAAAAAAAAAGTTCGATAATCATTCCAAGAAAACCATCTTCAAGTAATCCTACTAGGATCAGATTTAAAAGATAAAAGTAGATTAGACGAAAAAAAGAAAAAATAAACAAATATATGGAGTGGCAAGAAGTGCACCGTCAAGAAACGAGCGACAAAAGGCTAGACAGATGTATGAAAAACACAAGATAAGCGAAAATAAAAACTGAAATTGCGAAAGGTGAATGTAACAAAAATAAATATGGTTTTACTGCTTCAGTGCGCCTATCACGTTCCTACATGCGACACGCGAACACTTCTAGCTGGTTGGTTAAGGTGCCGAATGAAGAGGGGTGTGGTGAAAGAAAGTGTGGTGAATTAGTGGATAAGGTGCCGTGATGGATGGCGCCTTTTGTTATGCTTGTTGGATGTAGGAATTGGGAAAGTCTAATCGGGTAAGTGGACGTGATTTCTACGCTCGTGATTGGTGTGGTACATGCTATACCAACCAGGTTTTTTTGTTTGTTTGTTAAAGGCTCGGGAAAATGAAAAGCGTCATAAAATTTACAGTTTTGAGGAAAAATCACATGGTAGTCCCATTTGACCGAGGAGCACGCAATAATCGTCATTTATTGCGTTCTGACTATTTGCCATCGCTACTAGCATCCAAGATTGCATTTGTAATCACTGCTCTAGGATGAGGTGGGCGAGGAATACCTTAGGACAATTTCGTTTGCGATTTTGTGCTTTTAAATGTTTACGATTGATGTTAAGTAATCGGTAAACGTACACTTTTTGAATCGAATAAATGTTATGTTAAAAAAATGTAATGTGAATTTGTATTTCTTCAGTTCGTAGTTTAACAAGCTCCCTGAGCTCTTTAAAAAGTTAGGTCACCACATTTCAGGGAATGATCTATCGTTGATTCCAGAAACCTGTTTGTGTCTGGGAATGTGGATTTGATAATAATATTTCTTACAGGCTTCCATCGTTGTTCAGCCGCCTTAATATCGTTGAAAACTTATTTTAATCACATATAGACTGTTCCAGAAATTATAAGCACACCTAATGTTAACGGTCATTTTGAATTCTATGAAATTTCACAAATCATTTTGGCTGCGTCATTTTGTTTACACATTCCTTTCCGTCATAGCATAAACAAAACTTAGCTTCTGTTTGACTTTCGCGATGGATGGTCTTCTTCGGAGCAGTGAAAAGGTATCGTGCACCAATGGTACACTGCGAGTGGAATTTCTTTTAAAAAATTGGCCTAGGAAGAAGGTGTGAGCATCGCAGCGGAACGAACTGCATCTATACAATATGGAGAATAATGTAGTTTTAATGATACACCGGAAATTCGGTACTGTGAGTCCTGCTATTGACAAGAAGATCTTGGATACATAATCCTGGGTTGGCTGTTGTGGAGACGATGGAAGTGCCCGAAGAGCTCCCAAGTAACAATTTTAGTTCTATTTCAGCCGTATAGCACTCCTCCCGGCTTTGTTGATGAAACTACATTCAAAACTGTTTTGTCCACCAACACCTCCTCTATGCATCTTTTAAGCCGAAATGTGTTTAAAGTGGCCCACTCTATAGACGGTTGTGAAAACAAATTAATAAAACCTTTCTAAGACCATCAAGATTTTGAAAATGTTCTAGTGAAAGATGTTATGGCCACTTGAGAACCATCATAAAACCTATTGGCCGCCATCAAAACAAGCATAGGGCCAAATGGTCACAGCTGTCAAACTTCACGGCGATATCGTGGTTGGTTTTTGTTGTTCTGCTCTGTTCGATTCATTCAACAGTAAATAATGGCTAAGAAAAAGTTCTGGTGTTGCAGGAAATTATGTTTGATAGCAAAATATACGCAACAAATTGAGTTTTTTTACAGCGTATCATGCTCCAAATCATATGCGCATATAATTTTATGGTGAATATTGGCAAGATAAGAACTGACAATTAAGACGTCTCGGACATTAGTCGAGTTTACAACAACAAAAACAAAATTGAAAGAAATATATTCGAAAAACTAATGGAATTCAATAAGGTTATTGATTTATTATATGATTTATTATATTTATTGATTTATTATATATTATTGAAAAATTGATGAAATTCAATAAGGTTATCTAAACGAATACCAAAGTTGGTCTCAGATCTACAGTTCAATTGTATTACATTTAAAGTTTGGTGCATTTATTTTTCCACATTGCAATTATTTCATGTATTTCAATATGGCGATTGCAAGAAATCAGAGTTTTGCCAAAAAGCGAATTTATCTTAGTAATGGCTACTATAAAACTATCTGGTAATTTGGTGGCTTTCCTCAATGCCAATTAGCCGTTTAATGCATTTACTTGAGGCAAAATGGTTTTAAAATACTTTTTCAACTAACCATAATAAGATAATATGAATGAGTCCTAAAACGGCATATCAAAACAGCATTTTATGAGTTAATGAAGTCAAAATAAAACCTTCGATAGGAGTAAAAGGAATTTTAAAAGTCAAGGTTTTAAGATCGTTTTAAAGAAGCTGTGTAAGTTCTCATAAACCTGACTAAAATTTGAAACCTGTTGGCATCTCTTGCTGCCATAATAAAACCGAATTGATTTCTAGTGGCTTTCATGAAACTTTAATAAAACTCAATAAAGCTGGATGGTTTTGGCAATGTTACTTGGGCTGCCTTGGGTATGACAAGTTCTTCATCCATTGATCTCTTTGCACTACAACTGGCCAGGTCCTTGTGATCAGCAATAGATGGGAGAGAAGTGTTGATTAGATGTCTACTTAAGAAGATGTTGAGAACTCATGCTACCTTCATAGACATCTGGAGTTGGAAGTTGAATGGGAATGTGTGGGAGACTTCCCTTGGCGAGAAATCATTTGTATGTTTGTATATAGGAAGCTAAGAATGTTAATGCATACCCTTCTTGTCCACTTTACTTAGTTGGAACACAGGCGTTTTCTTGTCGTATCCAAGCTTCAAGGCCGAAGTGCCTTTTCTTGCAGGAGAGTTTAGAACATGAGCACTAACTCTTGTTCGAGCCTTAAAGCTTATGGTTATAGCGACATAACTCGCTTTCTGAAAAGAGAAGAAGGACGCGCTGAACACAAATTTATTATTTTTCACCTCCCAAAAAGCACTGACTTCATTTTTTATCACTGATCCCTTCATCAAACTTCCCCAGAAAAGGATTCTTTATATCCCTTTCGATTGAAACCTGACGTTGCACGGACAGAGGAAAAAGAAAGGCCTAAAAGCTCCAATATTTTGATTCCCCGGAACTTGTGACTCAGAAAACCACAAGAAGAAACACTTCCAATCACATAGTGGACTGTATATCGCTCTTCTAAGCAATCTAATATAACTTTGTAGAACTTTTTCACTGTTCGAACTTTTTATCATTGACCAAAGAAACCGACCGACATCCGCCCCCCATGGAAACATGCTCGATATCTTCAACGAAACTATTTGCACAAGCGCACTAATAATTCATAGCTTTCACGAGTCACAGTTCCTACTTCACTCTTAGTTCACAATGCGCCAATACGCTTTTCTCCATTTTCACTAGTAACTAAATGAATTAACCTGCTGAAATAATAATATTAAGGCAGTAATAATAATATGCAGCTTCGTACCACTTTGTATCACTGATGGGTGACTGTATCTCTGGAATGTGAAGGTCATCTTGTTATTCATTGAGGTATAAATATCACTAAAGCATTCAATTGTATATAAAACCATAATATTATATTATTACGTATTTAATCATGACATATAGATATATAACCTTCTGGAATGAAGAGCATTTATTAATTTTGATTATTATTTGATATAATGTAATAAAATAATTATACCGGCCGGATCACCAAACTGAAGCAATTAAAATTTTATTAATTATTTTATTACTTCTTCCATAATATTATATTTATGATATGCAATTAATAATGATGAACAGCTGTGTTCCTCTGAACCGCTCAAATAGTAGTTGATGATCGTGTACTGAAATGTTAAGGTCATATTACGCCATTTAATGGAAAATATAATGAAGGAATTAAAGGTTGAGTGGTCGAGAGAGTCGTCAACATTTCTATTAATGAAAATATGCTAGAGCTTGTAAAAAACATGCATCATATAATAACACATACTAGTATCTACACATCTATATATACATCCATTGCTACTTTCGAGAAGGCCACTCCGACGGTGCTAGATACAGCTGAAAATTGATCCCCATTCTTACTGCTGCTTCTACCAGAAGATGATCATCCTATAACCGCAAGACCTCCTCTCCTAAACTGTATGGTACCTGAGAGAAATTTACCTTTCTGGCGTAATACATGTAATGAAATATACAGAATTAGGCTATGAATAAACAATGTCCTATAAGATAAAATATATAGTGAGGGTATATTGTAATATGAATTGAAAATTACATGTGTGCCGACTGCTGTTTTGTTGCAATTGTAGACAAACTTGCGCATCCATTATGAACCAGAAAGTTTAGGCAATGTATGAACGCCATGAAAAAAAAAGAATTTTAAATTTTAAATTATTTTGTAATACCTGACGACCTGGAAGACCTGAAAGATATGAGAATGGAAAATTATGATATGATGTACCGGTCGCACCCCCTCACTTCGCTATTGTCGGATTGACAACATTGCCCAGGCTACGCCAACCAGCGTCTCCATGTTTCAGCAGGCAGTCTTTTGTGATCATATGACTCGTGGAGGCGTGAGGTAGGAACTTGTGAGGACCAGAGGTCGGTCGCACCCTCCTGCCAAGTTGTCAACTCACCATTTGAAGCCCAACTTATAAAATATGTACTCATGGTCACAAAACCAGCTCCGGAGAAAAAAAAAACATTCTCTTCGCTCAACTGCACAGCTTACTTCTTTTCAAAACCAGAGACCGGAATTTTCGCTTACTTAAGAAGAGAAACGTCCCTTTTCACCCGTTTGGTGAAGCAAATGAGAATGTGAGAAGCGAGAGACTATTATACGCTCACAGCAGTTTTCGCGAGCAAAGCAACGGCTTTGTGTTTATAATTTTCGGAGAGCATGAGTAGCTGATGAATCGTTTCTTTTTCAGTGAATCCTAGATGCCGATAGTAATTTTTTACTTACTTTTTGACACATGAAAATGTACCAGTCTTCATGCTTGTTTTATTCTGACATTATAATTCTATAATGATGATCCATGGCGGTACCAGTGTGCACCGACTTGGCCTTTTTTTCGGTTTTTGCTCCACGTATACGATCTAAGCATGTTTTCAGTGAAAAAAGTGACATGAGAAAATATGTTCGTTGAATTTTGGAGAGAGATATGTTCGCATATGCAAGAGAGAGGATAATGAATTATCGGCGAAAAAGGAGAGATGAAAATGTGAACGCTTCGCTACTCATCGACAACCTGCTTAAGAGAGAATATGGTTTTCACCCAGCTGAGTGAGAATTTTGATCTCTGTTCAAAACCTTCCGTTCAAGATGTGGAAAAAAAGATAGGGACCTTGGCGTCTAACGTGATGCGTGCAAAAGAGCGACTTGGACTCAAGACATACCGGAAGTAGAAGAAACCCAAAAAGAAACTCAAATTAGCCCTAGGTTGTGAAACCGAGAGCCCGGAAACTATATGGTACAATTTTGTGTAAAAAATCTGGGTGTATAATCACGGACGATGAAATGTATGTGACCCTTCCCGGAACACATTTTTAATATTTTGAAATTGTTTTTATAATTTCTAAAACAGTCTTGAAAGCAAATTTGTAGTATGTTGATATGGGCAGCCCTAAGTTTGCACCTTTAAACTGAAGAAATGATCCATTAAAAATTGAAATTCATTCCATAAAAAACGTATTGATGACCCATTAAACTCTGGTCAATATCCATAATAAAATGGATATGATCCATAAAATTTATCAATGTGATCCGTAATTTATATAAAATTTAGCATAAAAATCTCAAAAATGTACCGTTATATTTTTAGGGTATGAGCAATATAATTGTACGGATTACCCATAAACATATAGCAAATGTTCCATAAAAGGTTCAATATCATTCCTTAAAGTTGTAAAATTGATCCTTAGAATGTAACGTTTGTGAACTTAAATTTATACACATGATCAATAAATTATTGATCTAATCGTCAATGATCCATGATAGTTTTGAAAAATTAACCACAAGCTTCTATATAGGCCCATGGGAAATAAACTTTGGGCATTAAAATTAATATGTAGGATCCATAAATTATGCCAGAATTATTACAATGTTGGGTTTATATTTTTTTTTAAATTTTGGCTACGGGGAAATCGATCCTTGACTGCGCTACTATTCAAATCTATTAACATGTCCGTTTCTTTAGCTATGCGGCTCAAATGTTGCTATTAAAGAAGGATTGCTTTTTAGAAGATTTTCAGTTTTTCAGAGAGCTGATTTACTTTCGCGATTTCACGTTCTTTTACGACCGCAACTGCGACACATGTTTCCCAATAAATTTGTCAAAGAGAACTCCTGCATGTAAAGAACTAGGGAAGATTTTCCAATATTAATCTCATCACTTTGCAATTCATCCTACTTGAAATTAAACAATGGACAGGTGACAGGATTAGTTAGTAATGTTTGTTGTTGTTATTAAAAGTAAGCAAACATTATTAGAAAACAAAACCGATCCTTCAACTGCCCAATTGTTTGATTCATCGTAAGATGAATAAAGGAACAATGAGATTAATATGGGAACAGTTACTCTACATGTCAAATTTAAGGCTTGATCAAACTGTTATTTAAGATTGTTTTTATAAAATTATGCCGGGCAAACGCTTGCCGTCCAACTCGCTATCGCTCGTCGGACCTAACTACAAAAAACATCCTCCGTTTGCATTATACCGGGCAAATGCTTGAATCAGTCGTTGACTTGAAGACGATATCGGAAACATCGACCGCTTTCTACTTCCTTAGTTCTTCAATCTTCAACTGCTCAGCAGGCAACATTGATATTTCTAGCACTTGGAGTACAGCATAACAAATCGTGGCTACTATGTCACATTGTACAATATAGTGTGTCTAACAGAGGAGCTGTTTGATTTTTTTTTTGAAAATCAATGGAAAAATTGTAGTTGAGAAAATTTTCTATAAGAATAATTTGCTACGGATCATTTATATGAGTTTATAGATTATTATTCATTGTTATATGGATCATAGACAATTTATTTATGGAACATTTTCAATAATTTATGAATCATGTGCACGTATTTTAGTGCACAAATGTTACATTCTGTGGATCAATTTTACAACTTTAAGGAATGATATTGAACCTTTTATGGAACATTCGCTATATGTTTATGGGTAGTCCGTACAATTTTACTGATCATACCCTAGATATATAACGGTACATTTTTGACATTTTATTGCTAAATTTTGTATAAATTATGGATCACATTGATAAATTTTATGGATCATAAACATTTCATTATGGATATTGACCAGAGTCTTATGGGTCATGAATGCGTTTTTTGTGGAACGATTTTAAATATTTAATGTATCGTTTATTAGTTTTTATATGCAAAAGTATGTTTGCCGTTGATATGGCGCAAGGGGAAACTTGCTGCACTCGGATTCCAAATACACGCTCAAAATATTCTCTCGGTCAACTTCAATTTTTGAATTGATCCGCAGTTTAAGAAAAAACGAGTATTATTTCTGTGTAAGAAAAAAATAAGATGTGTATCCACAACAATTTGGACCCCTCAAAACTAAAAGGTTAGACACACATTTCACATTATACCGCAATTGATGTTGTTTATTGCATATTCGCGGGATGTAAACTCAAACGAAGTCAAAACATATTTATTTGATATTTGCATCAAATTTTTGAACTTTACGCTTAACTTCCTCGATTAGGGTTCGTACAGACTCTACGGTATTCGAAGAGGTGGCCGTCCTTGTCAAACAATGTCGGAAGTGTTTGATATCTTTGATTTCTTTTTTTCCAGAAAACTTCCGCTTCGTTAGAGCCCAATAACTCTCGATTGGACGTAGCTCTGGAAAATTGGGCGGATATGTGGTTTTTAATACAATATTCACTTGATTCATTTCGTACTACTCCATCAAAGTTTTAGCATAATGGCATGATGCCAAGTCGGGCCAGACCAAAGGTTTTTCTTTGTGGTTTTGGTAGCAATCGCTCCTACAAGCACTCTTTGTGGTAAATCTCCTTGTTGATTGTACCTATAGTGACGAAAGATTTACTCTTTATGCCACACGTGAACTTTGCTTGCCCAACATGGTATTTTTTAGGAATAGCTAATATTAATAATATCAGAAAAGGCTTTATCGAAGAATGCCATACGCAATTTAAAGAAGACACATTTATTCTTGTTAGTGTGTTGCTTAAGTCTGCGCTCCATAAAATATTTCAAAAAAAAAAAATGTGAGGAGAAAAATCAACGAGGGGGGAAGGGGGTCTAGGATATTCAAAAATGAGTCTACGTGGTTTATGAATCGGCCCTTAGTACGAGGGTAAAATTTACAAGACCTTAGGGTCTTGTGTAGTCTATAGTAATTACGACTTCCGGCTTATGTGAGTCTCCGAATTTCTCTGCTGCAGAGGCAATAACAACACAGCGTGTTGTAATTCCGTGAGTTTATGGCGTTTGGTTCCTCCTGCCAGCAGATACTTAGTCTTCAACGTATTCACCCTAAATCCAACCTTTACTCCCGAATAAAATGTTGGGTTGGCAACCACTGCACTCGTTGCGCCCCCGCTTCTAAGCTACGGCACAGCTGTCATTCGGCAGCCATCGTTATCTTTTCTTTTTCAATGTAAACAAGCAGAAGTTAATACACGTTTTTTCCATTTTAATTAAACCACGTGTTTGCGTGTTTTTCCTGGCTATTCCGAAACCCCTTTAGGTTATGGGCCCAGGTAACGTTGTGCGAACTTAGTTATCGGGAGTGATTCGGAAAAATTACGGAAGAATTCACGGACCATGTGTTGTTGCCACCATGCTTGGCATCGCGCACACAGTTTTCATTTCTGTGTCACATCTCGAGCAGAAAATGAGCATAAACGCAGACACCAATACCTTCCTAAAATTATACCCGTGCAGTCTTTCTCGCTCAGAACCTGCCAAAGGGTAAGAGTGTGAGAGTGTTTCTAGATCGAGTGAGTAGTTTAAATGTGAAGAGAAATCGAACATCCACACCCGTGCGAGCGAGAGAAAAGTGAATGCTTATTTACTCAGTTCAGAGATGATAGTCTGCGCACATATTTCTGCGCGCAGCTTCTGCGCGCAGTTTCTGTACTCTGGCCAGTACTCAGTTGAGCGTAGCTTTTGTAAGGTTGCATTAGTTGTGTTTTTCGTTTGCGTAGCCATGGCGGAGAAAAGAAATCGAAGTGCTGTTCTGGAAAAATTGTTTTCCAAGAAAAAAGTAAAAGACAATTTCGGAAACGAATCTATAGTTTCCATATGTAATCCTTGTGGCCCTTCTGGCAAACCTTTAACGTGTACTACACCATACAATTTGTCCAGACACCTTATTCTGAGACACAAACAGCAAGCGAATGAACACGGTCTTTTGGCAAACGATTTGGAAACTGTGGTCGCGAATGGACCGAAAAAAACTAGTAAAGTGTGGGTCGAGTTAGACCGAAATGTTTTTGTCACGTCGATGGTGCAGTGGATAACGGAAGGCAATATATCATTAAACTTTTTTTCAAAGAAGTGTGTTAATCGTATTTTACATCCGATCGAGGATGCATTAAAGCTTCCTCATATAAACCGGCGGAACGTTGTGGCTCGTTTGGGCGAAGTTGTACTTAAAATTGAAAATCAAATCATGCATAAAATTCGCGGAAAAATGCTTTGCGTGAAGGACGATGCGTTTTAGGAATAAATGTGCAGTTAATTGAAAACGGGAAAATCATGGTGGTAACCCTTGCAATGGTTGAAAGAGTTGGAAGAAACACCGCGGAAAATTTATTGGTGGAAATTTTGAAAGTGTTGGACCATTTTAAAATTAAAATTGAGCAAGTTTACTCTATCACGACCGACAATGGCACTAATTTTCTCAAAACCGCTCGGTTAATGAGAGAAAAACAGCAATTAGAATTTTCGTCAGGAGAAGCGAGCAGCGAAAATAAATCCGAAAGTGAATCGGAAATCGAAACCGATGTCGATGATGAAGTAACGGTATCGAATATTTCAATGTAAGTGTCACATCTCTAGAGTAATATTTAAAAAAGTTTTTATAAATTTACTGATCTCTTTCTCCTTTCTCATAAATTTATTTCATACCAATTTCATACACTTTTGAACAAGCTTCTTGTCTCCTATCGCACTGACATATCATATGTAGGTCACCTGTAGGTTTTCCTTGTATGTAGGGTTTCCTTGAAAAACATTTGAAGACCAACCATTTTTTCTTAGATTAATCAGTCACATCTCTAACAAGTTTTTTTTGAAAAAGTTTCAACACGGGCGCTCGTGTGTGTGTGTGTGTGTGTGTGTGTGTGTGTGTGTGTGTGTGTGTGTGTGTGTGTGTGTGTGTGTGTGTGTGTGTGTGTGTGTGTTTATGTGTGCGTGTGTGTGTTGATGCTTTAAAGTAATGTGTTTTTTAGTAACTACTCTACCAACATATATGTAACAGACTTCAAATGAACGATATTGAAGTGTAACCGTTGAACGCTATTGAATGTTTTTGGAATTAATCAATCGGCTCCAGAGATAGAAACACGTTCCGGTAAATTTGTGTTGGCGTCTAGCACGTTGAACTCTTCATGTGACACCTCAAATCACTTTCTTCTATGGTCCGGGTACCTTAATAAATTCGACAACAGGGTCAGACCAAACTATAAGAGATTAATCCTCTTATAGTTTGGTCTGACTACTTGTCAAGTTTTTTTAATGCTTCTATGATATAATTTTTTTCAAAAATCTTCTAATGCATTATTATTTTGAAAAACTGTCAATATATCAGCTATGGCCAAATCATATTCTTTCAACCTATAATACTGGTTTGGTTGATATGATAGTAAAAAGTCATTTTTATTACCAATTATTCTCCGATCCAGCTCCGCATTAATATTGTTACTAAAGACAGTTTTGAAATTATTTATCGATTATATTAAGAAATTATTGAGAAAAAGATAGACCTATATGATTTACAGCCATGGATATTTTGTTGAAATGTTTTACAGGGCCGATGATAATCCAAACGACGACAACAACAACACCAACAACGAAGCAGAGCTTATTGACTTTTCCGAAGATCAACCAGAATTTAACATCGACGATGATCTCCCGGTTGTAAGGGAGGCTCATCTTGTTGGTGTCAAATGCGCTGCTCATGATATTCAACTATCCGTTTATGATGTTTTGAAGAAGAAGTCAGTTGCAAGTTTCTTGACAAAAGTACGGAAATTAGTTAAAGTTCTTCGAACGCAACCATATATTAACTCCTTCAAGGTTGATAAGACAAAAAATCTTCCAATACTTGACGGAGAGACAAGGTGGAATTCAGCTCACGTTATGGTGCAGCGCATAGCCGAAGAAAAGACATTCATCCTATCGCTGCTATCAGAGGACCTCCAAAAAGAATACCACGAGAAGTTTTGGCATATGGTCGAGCGATTTGTTACAGTAACAAAGCCTCTGTATTTTCTTACAAAAAGGATCCAGAAAGAAGACTTGATCTGTGGTTCTATGTTCCTTTACTGGAAAGAATGCTGCTTGGAGTTAGAAGAGCTAAACGATTCATTAGCAAATCAGCTTCTCAGCGCGTTGAAGAATAGACAAAACTTATGGTTCGATAACGCAACATTTCTGGCAGCGCTATTTGTAGACCCACGCCTGCATGACTTTGATCCACCTCTTCTATCGGCAGACAACAAGGAAGTTGCTATTGTAAGTTTTTCATTTTCCAAAATAAGCTTTAAACCAAAATTAGCTGATATTATAAGTAATATAGCTTGGTAAATAGCATGATCCACATGTTCTGAGACGAAAAATCTCTGATCACGTCTTCCTTCGGAAGGGAAGTAAAGCCGTTGGTCCCGGCCCATGTGTTGATGGGTTCGATATGTAGGGTCCAGGTGGTGGAGTCGTCTTCCTGGCGTCGGTGATTGTCACAACGTGAGGAAATAGGCCGACGGAAAATAAACGAATATAAAAAAAAAAAATATAAAAAAAAAGCATGATCCACTTCGCGTTTGGCCACGCAAAATGAGACATTTCATCAAAACAGTACATAAAATAGCGGTTAAGATTTTATTCTGCAGGAAATTTATTGAACTTCAAGGAAACAGCATACACATTTCGGATGAATTCAGATACGACTTCTTCAGTCAACTTTTAATAATTGACCAATAATTTTTGAAATGATAGAAATGTGGACAAGGTTTGAGAGTATTTTTTCAAAAACGTCAATATAATTCTGAAAGTATAATTCCATGACATCCCGGCTTTACTGGACGGAGGCTTGGTCAGGCTAGAACTTCACCGGATCGTGGTGCGGGGCATGAATAGCAACTTTCCTTCTAAAGACATTCCCATTCATAGTGGATCCAGTGATGAAAACCATATATTTTATCCATAACTTTCGATGCCTTGCCATATCATTAATTTGCGAGCAAACGGGTCTGCCTGGTGAAGATAAAGGGAAAGATTAGTAAATTCTGTCTAGTTCCGCTACAGTTTGCTTATCTCTGACAGATACGCGTATTTCGTCTTTTATCAGCAGGCTTCTAGTATCTTTTACTAATGCTCTACAATTGCGTTTTAGTACAATACACTGAAGAATCTAATTTTAGACAAAATAGGCATATCTGTTCAACATAAGCTAACGGTACTGCAATGAAATAGAATTCACTAATCCCTCTTTTTATTTTTATAACGGTATACTGCTATAGACGCTTATATTGATCAGGATTTGCCTGCATGAACAAATTTTAATCTACCTGAAGCATCAGACTTGGCAAGGTAAAACTTTTGCTCGGGAACTATTCAAAGTCATCAACATACTTCATCTTTCTTCAAAACGCATCCGCTGTTTTTTTGTCAGATATTGCTCCCAGGTGTTCCAATCCCTTGCGTTTCATCTCTGATAACTTTTGAAAGTGAGTATAGTGATGAAACCGCAAGTCTTCCGGATCACTGCGCTGTCATTGGCTACTAAAAGCATCGCAGTAATTAAAAGAAGGCAGCCAAATACTAAGTGGATCAAGCATTAAATTACCTAGACGATGCTCAATTTTAAATTTCAAATGTTTTTTGTGTGATAAAAACAAAAGACTTTTTTCGAGAAACTTTTATTTAACCAACTGAGTTTTAATTTATTTTTTGCTAGAAACATCTCTTAACAACATGGATATATTTCCGTAAAGTACAGGGTGTTTCTGATACCACTGAGGATGCAACACCATCAACATCTAAGGGTGCTACAAACTTGAGTCGAGTGGAGAGACTTTTGACAGCGAGCCGTCATTCCAAACCAACAGATTCAAATGACATGGAACAACGTATTAGGAGAGTTCCTTTGGAAACATATCTACCACTAAGCGCTGACGTGATTGATTTTTGGGAAAAGAAAAAGCGAGAAGATAACGAGTTGTCAGGATTGGCTTTAACTGCTCTGCAATTGCCGTGCACTCAAGTTTCCGTTGAGCGTTGTTTTAACGGATTGGGACAAATACTCACAAAACCTAGAATGAGGCTTGGTGCACTACCATTGGAGCAAATACTTTTTGTGAAAGCGAATAATGATATTTTGGAAACTGTATACTTTCAGTACGATTTAAAATGCGATACTCAAGTTGTTAATAACTAACTTTGTTTAATTTAATTTTTTTCTCTTGCAAACATAGCTTCCAGCCATAATTTTCTTTCCAACCACCATTTTCTTATATTTTTGCTGATATTTCTCTTGTTTTTTTTATATTGTAAGAAGTAAACGATGCGTGATCAAATATCAAACTTATACCCCTTTAATCATTTTTTAAACCTTGTATAATATCACAAGCAAATTCACAGAGGCATTGTTGTATAATATGGGTAGCTATTAGTTGTAATTCGTTAGATTGATATCCTCAAAAAAAATGATCAATGTAAATAAGCTTACCTTAGCATACTCACCGAGTAAATGGATTGTCTCGTTGATTTGAACAGCTTAAGCCCTAATTAATTGATTCTTGATCAGTATTTATTCTGCTGATTCTCCAACAGACGTGCTGCCTTGTTTTACGTTGTATACCATTTGTTTGGACAACGTCGTTAATACGTGCCCTTACCCTAACCACTGTACTGCTTCAACTAGACAATAAGGAATCAATAAAATAGTTTCTCCTATGCCTCCGCCATGGCAGGACGGCCGACGATCGGTGTTCTTTATTTCATTTCAAACAACCATACACAACGTAGGATCCCCGCCCGTGCGCGATCATAATGGTGCCGTGGCCAACCAGCTAGAATCCGACGGGCTACAATAGTGAAGTTTTTAAAATACGCCAACAGTTTTTCAACATATGCAACGACTACCAGTGATGACGACGATGCAGCAGTGAAACGCGCCATCCAGACACAAAGGATCTCCGCTTTCCTTCCCGCTACGATGGTGTGGCCCATTAGGTAGCCATCTGGCAGAGTATGTTCGTTCCTGGCTCATCGTGAACTAGAGCTGTTCTGGTCAGGAAACATACTCACTTTACAAGGGCAAGTGCATATGCCGGAATCTTTCGAGTGTCAGAGTTACGTGTTCATTTTTATCAACTAGTCATGCGAATTTGTATCATGCAATAATAATAAAAAACCGTTGGTTTTGGGGGGGTGTATGTTTGGAAAACGTCGTTAATACGTGCCCTTACCCTAACCACTGTACTGCTTCAACTAGACAATAAGGAATCAATAAAATAGTTTCTCCTATGCCTCCGCCATGGCAGGACGGATCGGTGTTCTTTATTTCATTTCAAACAACCATACACAACGTAGGATCCCCGCCCGTGCGCGATCACCATTATTAGGGTATAAGTCAACAACTTGGCGAAAGCTGATTAATTGTGAGGCTATAAAATCTTCTTATATTGTACGGCATTTTCCAGACACACAGATAGTCTTTCTCATTACCTTATATTCATGAGGCAATAGCTTATTCCAGAATTGAAATCAATACACTGGCTACGATATACAAAACCCTTTTTTTTAATTAGAAATTTTTTTTTTAATATATTGTTTACGGCATGAGAATTTATTATGAATGTAATTTGCGATGAGTACTTGTGGATATAATGGCATATATACACTCTCAGACACCGTACAAATTAAAGTAACAGCAATATTCCATGAAACAAAGTCAAGAGATTAAACAAGCATCACAAATTAATCATACACCTATAATCTTTATAAATTCAAGTGTTAAATGTTAGAAATTTGCGATTGTGTCTATTAGTAAATGCAAGCAAACATTAATACTAAAAGAAATCACATTACCGCCAAACGCTTGATTTAGCGTAGAACGATTATAGTAACAATAAGATTATTATGGGAGCGTTTACCCATAAGTCAATCGAAATGTGTGGTCACAATTTTGATAATAAAGCAGCCAAAAATGTTCAAAAGACATAATCCGATGCACTAAAAATAAGTTACCAACCGTATCAAAGCGAGCAGTCAACATAACGGCAAAATATTGTCACCGGTTCAATGGCATAAACAGTTAATTTTCATACCTTACATAAACTCATAAGTAGTGCGTTTTTCAGCGCACCGCTGTGGGATTTCAATGTACTACCCTCCACGCTTGCTTTATCGCTTTATCGTAATACATATAAAATAAAAGAAAAATCTTTTTATGGTTTTCACATACTTTAGATTTAATATGCTACGAGAATGATTTCTGGTCGAAAATTTCAAGGTAAGTATGAATTGCTTGATGATCAATCATTAAATTGGTTGAATGAATTAGTATCCAGGCAATTTCCTTTAATCCACGTCATCCTTATGCTACCATATGGTCGTGTCTTATACACAACGCCACTGCCTACTACACAAAATATTCAACACAACAATGTTTCTCACAACAAAAACAAATAATACAACAAAAACAAATAATATGCCACCATACACATTTGAGTAACATTAATTCTCGTTGGAATAAAGCTGCCTATTTCAGTCTCCGGTGTGGTTACCATGTGAGAGATTGATTCATTTTACTCTGAATCTTCAATCGGGAGCTTGCATTTCCAAGTGTAGGTACATCGTATCAGTACTGCCGTAAGGTACTGGTGACTTGCTTCTTTTACTGGGCTGTGCAAATATACTTAACGCACTTCACTGAGTACACAGTCCTGCGTTCACAGTCCTGTGCATACATTAATGTGCGCTCAGTTCTGCGCGCAGGGCATCGAAGGGTGAGTGTCAATTCTCTCTTCTTTTTTACTATATGTGCTTGGGCGTCTGTGTGTGATCACTCCATAAAACAAGAAATGCACAGAGTGAGAGTGTAGAAAAATACGCATTGCGAGCACAGCTCTCTCCATGAAAATCTGAGAGCATGTGTCAGAAACTGTGTCTCCCATTTCACACTGAGGAGCATGCCAAGCATGGTTGCCACTTTTCGACGGCTCAAATTTCGCTGCATGGAGGTTCCGCATGCAGGTGCTTCTCGAAGAGCGAAAACTGTCCGAGTGCGTATAAGAAAATGTGGCGGATGTGGAGGAGCTGAAGGAGGTTCCGAATGACGACGCAGTGGAAAAGACTCGGAAGGCAAAAGCACTGGAGGACCGAATGAAGAAGGATCGTCGCTGAAGATTCTGCAGGCGGTGAAGAGGAGACTTGCTGCGAAGTTTGAAATAACCGATGATGGTGAAGTACGTCAGTTTCTTGGGATGTGCGTCGATCGTGATATTGAGGCAGGCGTGTTGAAGATAAGCCAGCGTGGATTCTTTGAGGGGCTACTGGAACGCTTTGGGATGACGGAGTGTAAGCCGGGTTGGACACCGATAGAGAACCGTATGCGACTGAAGAAAGGAGATGGACAGCATCGTACATCGAAGCCATATCGTGTGTTGGTTGGCTGTCTGATGTACGCATCTCTCACGACCAGGCCAGATTTGGCAGCGGCTACGAACTACTTCAGTCAGTTCCAGTCGTGCCCGACCGATGAGCACTGGGTTCATCTGAAGCGTATGTTGCGGTACATCAAAGGTACGCTAGACGTAGGACTGGTGTACAAGTTGAATGAGAATGCGCCGTTGATGGAGATCTATTCCGATGCCGATTGGGCAAACGATCTGGCGGACCGGCGATCGGTGACGGGAGAAATCTTCAAGATACATGGTTGCACTGTTGGCTGGGTAACCAGGAAGCAACCAACAGTTGCACTCTCTTCAACGGAAGCAGAGCTCTCTGGGTTGTGTACAGCTGCGTGTCACACAATGTGGATGGTTCAACTGCTCCTTCAAAAGGACTTGGGACGAAATGTGGATGGACCAATTCCGGTCTACGAAGACAACCAGTCTACGATCAGGATCGCTGAGGATGAACGGGACTGTAAACGGCTAAAGCACGTGGATACGAAGTTCCACTTCCTTCGTGATTTGGTCCAGCAAGGTTTGATTCATATCCAGTTCGTGCGTTCGTCCGAGCAGCAGGCTGATGTGATGACCAAGGGTCTTCCAGCGGCCACCTTCAAGGGGTTGCGATCCAAGATAGGCTTAGAGGCCTGCTGTGGTTGAGCAGGGGTGTTGGGTTGGCAACCACTGCATTCGTTGCGCCCCCAATTCTGAGCTACGGCACTGTGCATAGCACAGCTGTCATTCGGCAGCCATCGTTATCTTTTCTTTTTCAATGTAAACAAGCAGAAGTTAATACACGTTCTTTTTCCATTTTAATTAAACCACGTGTTTGCGTGTTTTTCCTGGCTATTCCGAATTCCCTTTAAGATCCCCTCAAAGATTTAGAATTGAATGTATTGTAACCATATAATAGAATCTATGGTATGTACAATTAATATTATTGTTCATCCCGACAAGATTACTATAGGAGCTATTGTTACCACAATAGAATCTAATGAAAACTGAGACATCGGCAATAGAAAAGGAAGGTTGTTATGTATCTTAACTATAGAAAAAATCTTTGTTTTCCGAAAAAAATTGAACCAATTACCAAATCTCTTAATTGTATTGTTTAACAATTGTTGAAAATCCAAGCATATGGAGTGTATTGTAGATCTATTGTAATGATAATATGCATTCTTCATTTATCTGATTCATGAACAATAAGATTCATGGTCGGAAATAGATTTATATGTTATTTTATATTATTGTATTGTAATTGTATGGTTATTTTTATCCGGGCTGTTTTACGTTCAGCAACCATCTGGAACGTTCTTTCGACAATGTACACGTCGCCAACGAAGCAAATGCCGGAAAGACCATCGTCTTGGCGAAGTCCATTGCGTGTTTCAAACAAGTCCGATAATGTACCCGATATCTTCATACAGCATCCATCGTAGTCTCGATCAGTTTTGCTTGTTTCCTGAGAAAACCGAGGTGAAATAGCCTATGCCTTACCAGTCGTTGTCTCATCGTCTATAACGATCACCACGTTCCACTTCTCCAGAAAGATCTCTTTGACCAGAATATTCAATCGTTGTTTCTGGGTTTCCCCTTAGTTCTTCGACATGGCTGGCCTAACGCACGGAAAGAAGTGGCTTAAAACAATCGGATGGCCGGAATCAGGTTTCCGCTCGATGGACTCTCCCTTCTACAGAAGTACCAGAATCTTGCAGATGTTTCCGCGACCGTACCCGGCCACCACGAAGTGCGCTGCGATGGCCGACTTTTTTAGGCTCGGATGAAGCAGGCGGTACGCCCGGATAAAAATAACCATACAATTACAATACAATAATATAAAATAACATTGAAATCTATTTCCGACCATGAACCTTATTGTTCATGAATCAGATAAATGAAGAATGCATATTATCATTACAATAATGTTGCAGTCGTCCACAAAGGTAGGGTAACAAGAGTGCTTTCAGTGAAACTGCAGCAAATTCAGACTTTTCTGTCAGAATACTTCACCGAATGGAAGATCTGTATCAACGTGGCGAAGACCTAGATCATCCTATTTCCACACTTCAACTCTCCCAAACTTGTTTCGCCTGAGCATTGTAAAAAAAATGCTCGATGATCGTTTTAGTGAGTCTATCAATCATATGCGTAGCCAGGATTTCAAATAGGGTGGGGCAAGATTTTTTTTAGAGAGAGAGAGAGAGATAGAATGAGAGAGAGAGAGAGAACATTACACCGTCTTCAACCAGCGGTTGTACACACTGAACACATAACATTATACAACGGACAACACAACGTTCGGTGGACCAGTAGGGTAGGGACATTTTCAAGTTCCCCCGGCGTGAGCAGGAATCGAGCCCTCACTTTGTGTCAAGCCGCCTGAACGACGGGTGGGTTATCTTCTCTACGCTTACCCAAAGTACTTTACAATTCCCGTCAAATTTTGGGAACAAGTTTCAACAATTCTAGGCTTGTTCTAGAATTTAAAAGAACAGAAAAGGATTTTTAAAACCTCAGGTTTTCCACATGTATCAAAATGAAACCGCATTAAATAGCAACCATGCTAAAATCTTACGGGTACTGACATGTGTCGAAATATTCACTTTACAGTCTTGTTGGATTTTTGTATAAGATAATCACCGAGTTTGTTCACAATTTGTACTGAAAATGCATTTTTCATCCACGACAATCTCACCGACACTAGAAATTAAATTTTGTTTTCATTACTAAATCTAAGGTATTCTAACAAATCTATTAGTTGTATTCGTTGTAAGCCGATTTGAACTTTTCAATAAGCTACCTTCGTACTCAAGCCACATGCCTAACTCTCTAAAACACGAAGCATTTATTGACACTGAAAGAACATTCATGCTTTGGACGACAAACAATATAAACTGCTACGAATATTTTGTTATCAATAAAAAAAAATCGTCTCTCTGATGGCTGCATGAATGACTGACAGATCTTCTATATCGACTAAGTACGTAATTAAATAAAAAATAAATCAATGATTCCAGCCCACCCAACCAGCAATACCAACATGTATGAGTACGATTGAAGAGAAGCAGCAATTGGTTGATCTTTATGAAATTCATTTCGTGCATTGCAGAAAGTGGTGTAATGATAGGATTTCTCCAGATGACCTTAATGTTCTCCAGATGACCTTAATAAAATTTATGAAACATTTGTTCTATGTACAAAATCCATGTTTAGGAACGAGTGAGAGCTAATTTACGAAAATAAATTTACATTGTATATATTGACAAAGCAACACCGCAAAAACACCGTTTTTCTCCCATAGAAACAGAAATAGCTCATCAAAACTCCGTTCCGCCTCTAAGCATCTTACTATAAGGTACTAGATGGGTCTTCACAGATTGCCTGATAATATGCAAAATTTGGATGCGGTCTGTATTGAGTTATCTCATATAATATTAATCCATCCAATATATCACAATACATAGCGATTGATTTGGTGGATTGGAGATAATGATATCATTGGTTATAGAGCCAAGTTTCGCAATGATTGTTCCTAGAAGCTTCTACAGGATTGATACAGTTGTAAGAATTGAAAGTTTACGAAAAAAAAAGTTTGCTTCGAGCATCGGCTGTGGAAGGTTGTGTCGATGCTTTCATACGCACTATTTTGCTATCGGCCATGGCGCGTTGCGTATTGTTCGGTTTTTTATACTTCGGTGGTACACAGATAAAAAGAAACATTGAATCTTATGCGTTTTCTAATGCACATAAAAGGAATGCTAGATTTGGCAGAAATTAATGGGATATTTCATGTAAATTGAGGTCAGATAACGCCTGCATCTAGCCTGTTGTATGACAGATTACAAGGATTGTTGTATGGCTTATCAGAGACTACAACCAATTGCGTTGTTTACGCCTCCTTTGGCTTGGAAATAAACGAGGGAAAATTTTACACGCTTCATAAAATTAATTATTTTTTTCTGTGTATGAGTGATCGAGTGAGCGCAGAAAAATAATCAACAAAAATGCTTCCTGGTGAGATGTGGGAGTTCACCGGGCTGGTGAACCGGTGGTGAGAATCACAAATTATTGTGATCCATAATACATATTGGTTTGCCATGCTCGCCGAACCACCATATACTGGAGCAAGTCAACCACTATCCCATTGTTTGATTGGCTCCAATAGCAGTGTTTGTATAAATAGGTTCAAATCAGTAATAGGTATTAATATTATAAAAGTAGAGGTAGGTTATATCAAGGATATAACCACAAGTTTAACGTTGGATTCCGTTGGTGTTTCTCTTCTTATGAAATTTCCTTGCCTTATTTGACCTGCATTCAGGCGAGGCAGGCGCTGATTATTGCATTAGTTTGAGATCACCAGTTTTTTCACATTGAGAATATATGCTAGTCCCAAGCATCTTCTGTTGGTTCTCTATGTAATAACAGCTAATCTGGCAGCAATGCAGTAGCAGCCCCGGGTGGTCAATCATGTTTATTATCTTACTCATGCTCATAGCAACGGATAAAATCTTTGAATAAGATAAAACTGCTGCAACTTTTCACTCTGATTAGCATGCTGTCTTGTCTCTGAAATTGGGATATGAGTCGTTTCGTCTCGCCCGTAGATTATCATAGCATGTGCTTCATTAAAATCTCTTGGATACGGAAACAATATTTTAAAATACTGCATACTGCATTTAAAAACAAACCCAAAAAGGAGAGAGTTCCTCTCCCATGTGCGCATCAAAACAGAGTGCACAAAATATATCGCTAGAATAACTATCACAAGCCATCAGTGGTACATGAGCGCTTTCCATACGTCATCTTTTGCCTGTTGAGGTGGCGGACTTGTCCGTGCCACGACCTACCCCGCAGTGGGATGGCGGAACTTTCAACACTTTCTCTTCATATCTATCATTCTAGCAAAAACATTAATGTGCACTCTCGGTGCCTCATGGTGATGAACGAACATCTCCTTCTACATTACAAATCAATTCTTGTCTAATAGTTTACATTGCAGGTTAGAGGTATTTGTTTGGATACGTTAAGTTAGCAAGGTAGGGTTCTCGATAAAAGGGAAAAGTTGTTATAAAAATTTGAGACTTTACTATTTTAAAAAAAATCTCATAAATGTCTACTTTTTGCACTTTTTTTTGCTACATCTTGTCACAAAATCGAGGCAATTTAGCGCTTTTGCATTGAGGCAATGGGGCAATCTATCAAACATTAACACTAAATAATTAAAAATTGAAGCAAAAATTACAATTCAAAAGTTTAGGGGGGCACGAGCCCCTTTCTGCCCCCCCCCCCCCTTGGCTATGCCTATGCTATCAATAGATCATCCGGAATCTGGTTCCCTACCGCTAGGATTTTCAAATTGTAGCTGTAGTTTTTGTTTAAGTAGGATATCACATTTTGAAACTAACAATTTTCCAAGGGCTGAACTGTAACACTTATTAAAACATAAAGAACATCAAACACATGAAACACATGAAACACATAAAACACTTAAAACAAAGCTGAACAGCCCACTGGGCTAATTCGCTTTACAATGTAAATTAGTATATAGGACAGAGATTGAAACTAAAAACAAATTTAGTAGTGTGTGATATTTGGTAGCCATGTTTCGGTAAGGCGCAACGGCTTAAATAAACTGCTTCTTCAAAAGACCGAAAAGGTTTGAATTCAAATGCAGACAATTTAAAATTCAAACTTTTCAGGAGGACGAATTTAATTTGGAGAGAGTTTGGTTTGAATTTATCTACCTTTACTTTCCAACTTCTTACCAATTGGCAATCAGCGATGGCTAAAACAATTTCAGTTTTCTCATCGTTGCATACCTTGAGAGCATTGTTGAAGATTTTGCTCGACTGTAAACGTACAAAAATATCAATAATTTTTAATTTTTAATTCCCAAACAGCTTCTGCTACGAAACTAACGAAACGAATCAAACGGTTTAACGGAGTCTACGTCAACAGGTCGTGTGTTATACAAAATCCCACTGATTTTTTAAAAATGATTGCCAGTCTAACACCCACCAACTTCCCGTATTACCCGCTGTAAAAAAAACGATGTTGAAAAGTGTGGACTTGTTTTATTCCTTCAACGAAGCATTATAAAACGTTGAAGAACGCTTTATGTAATTTGTTTGGCCACAATATAAGACTGTATATAAGCTCAAGAAAACACGACCAATCAATCCAGAAATGGAAAATCTGTTAAGTCTGTTTGTCTAATCCTGCGTTCCTCTACCATAAGCTTGTTTCTAAAAATTAAAAGAAAACAGCTTAACAGTGATAAGACGGCCGAGAAACAACGGTGAGTGGCGTAATCACTCATCTTCCGTATTTGATTTCATGAACAGAAAAAGATCTTTTATCAAAGGAATCAGATTCAGAAGTCAGCTTCAGTAATCAAATACCTGCATTGCATAGCGTTACACAGAAACAAAAGAAGTATAATCCATACGTAACATTCACAAACTGATAATAACTAAATCAAAACATCCCGATTGATTACAGTGATTGCTTATAAAATGGCATTTTCATCTCCAGCTTGATCAGTGTCTTGAAAACCGTTAATTGGGAACGTTCTTGTCCGCAAAATGATCGCTATGTCAGCAGCAGTTGCTATTCTGCTAATCGCTGTTTCAACCGCGCTCCCCGGTAAATCATATGACTCTCAAGTGTTGCGAAACAAACTGAACCTCCCAACTCTTCGCAGCTACCGATGAAACGGAACCGGCAGCAACCGAGCAATACAGCTTACCCGAACCGGGCGTCTGTGGGGTCAACCTAGCGGACCGGATCCTGGGAGGGAACAAAACCGCGATCAATGCCTACCCGTGGACTGCTTTGCTGGTGGTGGAACCTCGAACCGGTGGATCCGAATCGTTCTCGTGTGGTGGATCGTTAATTTCCGATCGGTTCGTTCTGACGGCTGCCCACTGTTTCCGAGAGCTTCCCGATTGGGCTCACGTGTAAGCAATCCCCTGCTGCAGTAGACGTTGTGGCTAGTGAATCTTATGTTTTTCATTTACAGAGTGCGGGTGCGGTTCGGTGAGTGGGATCTTAAAAGCGAGGAAGATTGCAATGATGATAACCTTTGCACCGACAAGCCGGTGGATGTCAATGTCGGAAGCTACGTTGTCCATGAAGGTTATGATTCGAAAAACATTCATAATGATGTTGCATTGATTAAGCTGGAAAAGTCGGTCAGCTTCACCGAGTTCATTTCACCGGTGTGTTTGCCTCTTACGGAGGAATTGCAGAACCAGGCTATCGAAGGGAAACAGTTTACGGTTATCGGATGGGGTACTACGGAACGGGGCCAAGAAGCACCGGGTGTTTACGGTAATCGGTACAAGTTGGAGGTTGACGTTCTTGGATCAGATTCGGAAACTTGTCGTGCTGCGTACCCTAAACACGAGGATTCAGAATTGTGTGCAGGAGGAGAAGCTGGCAAGGACTCGTGCCAAGGTGATTCCGGTGGGTGTTTGGTAGCTTCGGAAAGTGATGGTTTTTGGTATCAGTACGGAATTGTGAGTTGGGGGCGAGGCTGCGGAAATCAAGGCATTCCGGGTGTTTACGCTCGTGTGAGCAGCTTTGTCGATTGGATAAAGAAGAATATGAAATAAATGTATCTAGCACTCTGTTGCTTAAAGTCAAGTATTCTCCCAATTACATATCACAATCGGAAAAATCATACCACGGCTTTTTATCAGTCCATTTATCAAACCGAATGCGACATTATCGCGAATTGTTCCCAATTTACATACGTTGGGTAAACACATTCTAGGGAATTTATGACTTTCCATGTCCACGACTACCAGCAAATGCAGAAAGCTGCAAAAACATGACCGGAAGGATGACATTGGATGATGGGTTCGAGTGGCGTTGGCTGTGGACGTCGATGTCGTTTATTTGTTCAACTGATTAGAATAAATTCGTTTCGATTGTGCAGGTTTTATTTCCCTGTACCGAAGATAAGCGGTGGTAATTATCATCAATCGATATGGGCGAAAGGATATGCCATTGAGTGGTTCAGTTGTTCGTTTGATCTTGGTTCGAAAGGAATTGAAGTT
The DNA here is from genome assembly GCA_034211315.2 of Aedes japonicus. Lineage (NCBI taxonomy): Eukaryota > Metazoa > Arthropoda > Insecta > Diptera > Culicidae > Aedes > Aedes japonicus. The sequence continues at coordinate 13,916 of JASCZW010008800.1, read as the reverse complement.
TGTGGGTGCGAGAAATCTCAAATTCCGATGCGTGGAATAATTGGTACAAAGTCTTTCAATATAAGTGAGCCACAGGATAGTGATTTGAAGAAAAGGTGTGTGATTCATTGAAGATGATTTAGGTTAGAGATGGTTTATTATCATTGGATTTTTTTTTGATAGCCAATCGAAATGGAGCTTGAACAGCAGGAAAAAGCGGTGGTTTCCGATTATATTTTGTGTGATCTGTTTCTCGATGTTGATCGCATGGGTTTTGAAAGATATTTTACATAATCATCCACATGAATGGGATGAAACAGGGTAAGATAAAGTATTGTGGAATAAGGTGACAATGGAAGTTTGTAATTTGGTGTTAAATTCGTAGTGGAAATTCAACCGCAGAAGAACCAGTGGAATTTGCCGAAATGGATGAAGTTAACGGGAAAAGTCTGATCCTTCCAGTAGCTGATACTTTGTGTTCAATGAAGAGCGAGTGCAAGATCACCTGTACTGACATACATGTTAATGCTCTATCTGCAGAAATCACAAGAGTATTGGAGGTGAGTAAAATTAGAAGAAGGGAGTTCATCAACAAGGAATAATTTGCCGAAGTGCAGTAAGAATCCTATAAATATTTAAATCTTCGTAGTTTCTTAGACTAGTGCCTTGGAAAATTCACAGAGCAATCGGCAGAATGACGGCTTTTTTTTTGTATTCTGCTGACCTTCTCTTTATAGCAAGAATAGCGAACAGTGAAATCATAAAAAGAGAAAGGTTTATTAAAGTTGAACTTGTATCGTAGAGCAAGGGTAATTTTTCCCTAATGAACCTCATGTTCCGATATTCATCCTACGTTGAAACATGAATTTGAAGAATAAGTAGATTGCTTCTTTCCGTATTGATACACTGAAAGTTAATTTTAGTTTATATTACAAATTCGAAAGTAATACTCACTAATCCATTCGTTGTTTTCAGCAACGAAACTGATTTGTTCTTTTATCTTCATATACATTCGTAATTAATTGCACGCGCAACTGTCAAAAGCACGAAGCTTTTGTTGACACAGAAAGAACATTCGTACATTGTACGGAAACAATGCAAAGAGCTGCGAATATTTTGTCACAAATTAAAAAGACACGTCTCTCTGGAGGTTGCATGAAGGACTGACAGATCTACTTTATCGACTCAAAATGTAATTGACAAAAAAAGCGCAAGCACGTGGAATTTTCCAGCGTTGTTTTTTTTATTGTTTCAGACATAGGGTTCGAACTTGAATATTTGGAATGTGCCGATTCTAAATCCGGGGTTGATCTCACTAGGCCACGCTGACGCGTGAGAACAATCTTGATTATTGAGCATGAAGTTAAAGCTCACGACAGAGCTTTGATTTTTATTTTGGGATAGATAAATTATTTCTGCCCATACCAGCAGAAACACCATCGTGCATGAGTGCGGTATAAAAGAGAAGCAACGATTGGCTTGTCATCACGAAGTTCATTTCGTGCATTTTACAAAAAGGTGATATGATAGCATTTCACCAGATAAAAAGCAATATGAATGTTTCATACAATATACGAGACATTTGTTCTATGTACAAAATTCATGTTTATGAAACGCATGAAAGCTACTTTACGAAAATAAATTTTCAGTGTATGCAAGTGTGTGCAAGTGGATGGCAGCTTAGTGCCTCGACAATCGAAGCAATCGTTGGGTCTTTGTTCAACCGTCAATAACTGTTCAATATGGGTGAGAAAATATCACAAAATGCCGCAACGCTATTGGCCACTGTTATAACTCTGCAGTCAAGTGTTCAATTTTTATTTTCACTCATCATCTCTCCCTTATTTTCTCCTTTATTTTCACTCGTCCGATCTCCCTCTCTTCAAGTTTGCCCTTCTTTATGTAATGAACGAAGCCATGCAAGTGTGTGTGAGAGAAATTTGATTCATTGCTGTATCGCCGAGTGCCTCGTCAATCGAAGCAACTGTTGGGCTTTTTTATTCCATTCATTTAATCTTGTTAAAGTGGCTGAATGGTTATACAATCACGCACGCGGCTTCGGTTCGAAGCTCGGTTGCCTATCGAGAACGTCTTTTTTTGTGAGTCATTGATTTTCCGGATTTAAATCTTATACTCAACACTAATACACTGCACAACCTTACTCACACATTGAATTTTTCAAAGCGAATTGATGTGTTGCTTCTTTGCCTACGATCTATGTTGCATTTTTTCTCCAAGTTACGATCGATTACGAGAAATGATAGAAAATCATGCGAAATTGCATTACAATCTTGCTTTTTTATTTTGGTGGTTGGTCTAGAAAATTCCTCGACTCCCTGGACATAGGGTATTATCGTACTTGCCACACAATCACACTATTGCTAAAATGGTACCTGGCATCGAAAACTCACAGTTAATAACTATGGAAGTGCATTAGCACTAACTTGAGAGCAAGCAATAAGCGATTTGGAATGCAATGAGCTTGAATTGCTGAAACAACAAATAGGAAGCACATAAAAGGAGCAGGACGGACAGGAATTTGCGTCTGTTAAGCTTACAAAATAAAAACATAAAATCTGTAAAAGATGGCTGCCCGATAAACGGGTAACTTGCAATATGGCGAGATCGATTAAATCGTCAATTCATCTTGCAACCGCAGTAAACATGTTATTATATGTCGTTTTCGGTTTTAAACCTGGGTCAGGGGTGACTCTGACTCGCATTTACCGAACGAAAACGGATCCAGAGTTCCAGGTTGGACTTCGAAAAAAGTTGAGAGCGAACCTCATCGATGTTGTGTCGGATCCAGAGCGGATCCAGATCCGACCCGATTGAACAAAAACACGTTTTGACAGCTGTTAGGGCGGACCTAGGGTGAACCTAGTTCCGCACTGGCAATTACCGAAAACGACAGTAATCACTGTGATGGTTATTCCGAGAGTCGAAGTGACGCTTGTCACTTGGTGAAGTGAGAAAAGTCATCTGCAGTGACGTGACTCTTCTGGGTAAATCAAATGGAGAGTCGTGTGACTGCAGGTGACTTTTCCCACCTCACTAAGTGACAAACAATGACTTGGACACTCAGAATAACCCTCTGTGCCTTATTGATAACACATCAAAGGATACCAAGCAACTGTCAAGTTGGTTTTTATTGGCGATTCTGGGTATTAGGAATAAACTTCAAACAGGTATCGAAGCAATTTATGTGCTTGGAAGGTATTCAATGTTTTGACAAATTTCGTCAACACAGCTCGTTCACAAAAAGTACAGGTAAAAATAGGGTAACATCCATACAAGTTTTAAAGTAAGTGAAAGGGAAGCAAAGCGATTGACTCACGCTCATTTTATTTATGGATACTAGTTCATAACACAATATTTACAAAACATGTGCTTAGATGAAATAACAGAACTTCCGGAAGTATGCCTCGGAAGTATAAGACCACCAGGAAGTCGAAAATATGGCAACTTTTCTCAGGAGGTTCTGAAAATGGCAGTTTAAGAAGCTAATAAGAAAACAATGTCCCTGACAGAAATTACGCGGAAATATGGTCTAAGCCCATGAGCGGTCAGTTGGAATTTGAAAAGGACGCATCGTTCGGACCAGAAGAATGAGGAGCATAGATTGCCAGAAGGTGTAATTCTAGCTGCTGAAGGTGGAATGCCATTTCATCGTGTGGACCTTCGACGAATCTATTTGGATCAAATTGGAAAAAATGGTAGATTGGTGCGAACTTCTTTCGAAACGTCACTCGGAACGTAACCTAAAATAGTCCGAAAATATCAAACCATCTAGAGCAAGCGTATTTCGGGGGAGCAACACCGGCGTAGCGGTTAGACACCACAACTCTCACGCTAAAGTCACGAGTTCGAATCTCACTGTGGACAAATTACGAAACAAGCGTCTCTTCCGGAGAGAATTCGGAAATATTCTGATAATCTGCAGACCAATGTAAAAGATATTTCTTCCGATTTGATGGTAGATAACTATGAATCTAATTTATGCAATGTCATTGACGTGACAAGGTAATCGTTCAACGGGACATCTAAATCTGATTCATCTAAGTCAAGCACTTCCGTCATGTTCGAGGGATCTGTATCTTGTAAAATGCTGCCATCTTTTGTGGTGAACATGATCCAAACCTTGAACGATTCATGGACGGAAGTAGGTCCGTAAGATACCGACAATTATTTGTACGTATAGGGATGTTCAAGTCAGCTTGAAGTATTTCAAAGACAATAAGGGATCGATCTAAGGGAAATAAACCAAAGGTGTTGATCGATGATAACATGAGCAGCCACCTGTCGTTGGCCGTAGTTTAAGCCTGCCAAGAGCACAATCTTCGTTTAGTGCTACTTTCCCGAATAGCAAACATTTTTGTCAACCGTTGGGCGTGTCTATTTTTCGGTCTATGTTCGATGTCTCTTTTTTCTGGTCCGGTGCATTCGTGAATGTATTCCTGCTTCTCAAAAAACGGAGAAAAATCAGGGTCGAATCCGGGTTCGCTGGGGTAAAAATTCCAAGAGCAATAATGTGCATCCAGGAAAAGTACTTAGAAGAGAAATCCCAAAGTCTGAAAGCGCATCACCAAAAGGAGAAGAAATCGTGGAAATAATCGTCATTGTTAAACATTTACTCTGTATTGAATAACATGTATAAAAAACAATGAAAATAGAAGTACATTTCAAAGTTCCATCACTACTCTTATACATATTTTTGAAGTACAATTAATCAACTCAAACCATGTCCATGTTGGCTAACCCTACCACGATATAGCGTGGATCATTTATGCTTATAATGGTAGTGTTCATTAAAAATCGTAAGTAGGATTAGACACTTGTTTCTAAAGCATACTCATCGAAAAACTTGAATTCATTCAATTGAATTTATTTCGATAAGTTACTTATATGTACGTTACTGCGTAATCTTCAATTTTACTTCATATGCTTCTGGATCCAATCGATGAAACTGCTGACACGGGCGTACACACCTGGAACACCTTTCGTACCACAACCGTAGCCCCAGCTTACAACTCCGTACTGGTACCAGTATCCATCACTCTCAGCAGCTACCAGACATCCACCGGAATCTCCCTGACACGAGTCTTTTCCTCCTTCACCTCCAGCACACATCTCGGAATCTAGCAACTCGGAATAATTCTCGCGGCAGGTCTCTAAGTCAACACCAGGCAGATCAACCTCCAACTTGTATCGGCTACCATAGACACCTTGGATCAAAATCATCAATCAGCATCAATAGTCACTACAATCCATAATCATTCCTCAACTCACCCGGTTGCTCTTGTCCTTTTTCCGTTGTACCCCATCCAATGGCCGTAAATTTCCTGCTGGAATCGGGTTTACTTGTTAATTCCTCGGCTAAAGGAAGACACACCGGGGAAATAAATTCCGTGAAAGTGACCTTCCCTGCCAACTTGATCAGTGCAATATCATAGTGAATGTTTTGCGAGTCGTAATCCTCGTGAACGACGTGACTTCCTATTTTAAAATCGATTGCCTTATCAGCGCAGAAGTCATTATCATCGCAGTCCTCCTCGGTCTCAATGTTCCACTCGCCAAGGCGAACTTTTGTCCTTTGGGAATAAAATTTGATTTGAATTGATAAGAGAAGTATTTACAGCTTGTATTACACTCGAATCCAGATTGGTATCTCGCGGAAGCAATGAGCTGCCGTAAGGACGAAACGGTCGGAAATCAGCGATCCACCGCATGCAAACATCACCTTGCTATCGAATACGTGTTTGGCAAGCAGAAGGGCAGCCCAAGGGTAAGCATTCAGTGCGGTTTTGGTTCCGCCTAGGATCCGATCCGCCATGCTTACGCCACATACTCCCGGTTCGGGTAAGCTATAGTTGGTTTCAGTCGAACCCAGCTGTAAGATATCTGACGACGAAGGCTGTTAAGTACATGCGTTGCGGTTTCAAATCCATGACAAGCGGTCCGTAACTTACCAGCAAGGAACCCAAATGAAGGAGCTGCGAGCAAAAGCACCAACAGGAGATTGACTGCTAACATTTTGAGAGAGTGTTGAAAACTAAAGTCCGCTGACGCTTCGAAGTTGTTTTATACGAGTTTGATGCGATATTTATAAATAGTGTTTGTTTTTGTTTAACATGTGATGAAGGTTCCGATAGGAAGTTCAATTTGTTTTGTAGGAAGTGTTTTGATTTATTTTGGACTAGATTTCTATTCTACCTTGTTCGATTAAGATGCCGGAAGATGGTGATATTTCTGCTGAAAAAAAAATAAAAAATAAAATAAAATTAAAATGGAATCACACGTGTTGGAGATATTATATTTTAAGTAAATGTGTTTTTGTTCATTTATTAAAAAATCAACTTTTGTCCACATCTCGAAAACTGTTCTACTTTAATTTTTTTGACAACATTTTTGAATTCTGCATAAAATTTCACATAAGAAACATTAGTCGAATTATAAAGTACATCACTTTTGATTTATTTTGTAAACTAGTGTTATTAAGGCATTCTCTTTTATACGCTTCCGATTTTATTGTTTTTCGTGACCTTATGAGTGAATATAAACTTAAATCTATAAGAAACCTAGCCGAGAGCCTGAGCCTTGTAGATCTTGAGCCCCGGGATTTACTTGAAATCTGCTTAAGCATATCGTACAACTGGTCGTACAACTTACGAGCATGAGTTCTGTCCACCATTTGTTGTTTTAGGCTTCGGTTGGATTGGTTACTTGCTTGTTTAAATGTATTACCTGGTCGGAGATGGATTCGCTGCACAGTACAACGGTGGCTTTCAGTGTTTTCACCAACTCATAATCCGAGATGTTGGGATTAGCCTTGATTTTCCGAATGACGTTCACCCGCAGTTGAAGATCGGCTGTTTCTCTTCGACGCTTAATTTGTACTCTGCGAGCAGACATACAACGTACAGCGTTATACTCCTTAAGGCTCGTACCTGTTTTTTAGTAGGGGATTTAGTAGGTAATTGTCAGTTCGTTCAAAGCTGTACGTAGGATGCCTGCCCCTGGCATTTAGAATAATCTAACAGTTTTGCCGTCCCCTAAGTTGCCACGAATTGATCTCGGTAACTGTGCACACTTGTTTTGCTTTTCTTTTTAATAAAAAAATACTTCTCTGAATCTGATGTCATTCAAAACAATGGGATAGGAGATTTTGCGAATACAAGAAATTGCATATATCACACAAGCAACGCACTACACGATACAACAACAATGGAACACCGACCGATCAATGAGGACTTTCTAGATTGCAAGATAACAATAAAGATGAACATATGTAAATTATAAGTGACCCTCTTGTCATGTGACAGGTAGAATAAGAAGTATTTTAACACAAACATACACATAAAAACATATCTAGTATACATGCTCGACCTACTGCAATTAGTTAATCAAATTAAGCACTCGACACTGAAGAACAGTGAGTTGCAGACGAAATAGGCGTATCTGTCAAAAGACAAAAGCTGTTTCAGTGGAATTTAAAAGAATTAGCTCGCTCTCACTTGTGAAAGTTTGAAAAAGTGTTTTAGTTTTTTTTTTTTTTCAAAAGTGAATATATCAAGTGTGAATTTAAATGTCCTTAGTTTCCAATCAAAGGCATACAGTAACGCTCGTAAAAAGTGCATCTTGAAAGTGTTTTTAAAAAGTGAGGAGATAAACATTTTTGGAGTGTTTTTCATCGGAGACGAATAAAGGATGTCCACAGTTAAATTGGATCACTTTCAATAAGCTGTAACATATCGCCCTTTAGGTTGTTTTTAACGAAATGTTGGGTGAAATGACCTCAGCGTGTCTTGTTCACACTGCGTGAGTTTCATTGTGAAATGTGTCGTAGTTTCGAAAATGGAGTCGAAGGATCAGGAAGTGCTTGAGAACATTTTGCGCACGCACCTCGACAACCCATTTCTTCCGCACCGAGCCATCGGAAAGATGTTGAAAATTCACCAGTCTACAGTGTCCCTCTCAGTGTGAAGGATCACAAGCGAGTGGTTGCTGCCTTTAAAGTCAAACCCAACTATTCCGTTTGGGATGTCGTGAAAAAGCTGCACTTGACCAAAAGTTTCATGCAAAAAGCCAAGAAACGAGCCGGGCTACGTTCATTCAAAACTCAGAAAGCTCCAAACCGCAATGAAAACACAGGACAGCTAAAACACGTGCGCGTTAGCTGTACACAAATGTTGACGAAACCACACTGCTGCATCATGGACGATGAAATACACGTATGACTTCAAACAAATTCCCGGCAACCAGTATGTAAATGCGAAAGACATGCTCGATATTCCAGAGCCTCTCAGGAAACAGCAAGTGTCAAAGTGTCATGATTTGGCAAGGGGATTTATTCGTGTGGTAAACGGAGCAAGCGTCACAACTCCAACTTTAAATGGTCAAGCAAACATGAATGCCTGAAAAAACGACTGCTTCCGTTTCTCAAAATACACAACGTTCCCACAATTTTTTGGCCTCTTGCCGCTATTCCAAAGATGTTCTGGAGTGGTACAAGATAAATGGTGTCAATTTCGTGCCGAAGGATCTTAATCTCCCAAACTCCCCAGAGTTGCGGCCAATAGAAAAATATTGAGCTTTAATGAAGCTCGAACTTCGTAAGCATCCTTAAGTTGTCATTTCAGAACAGGAAATGTTGAAGTCATGGTTGAAAGCGGAAAAAATGTCGGTTCAAGCGTTGTTCGAAATCTTATGCGTGGTATTAAGAAGAAAGTTCGGGCTTTTGGATTTGGTAAAGAAATAGGGTATGTGTCCCTTGACTCAGCCTATTATGTAACCATCGATTACATTTTTTAATATAACTCATACAGTTTTTGAGCTGTAAGCGAGATTCAACTAGTTGTACACTTGCTAAGATATGGTTGATAAAACATTTGGTAGGATGTATCACGAAAAGTTACACAACTCTTTTTATAAAGTCAGAAACTTTCGAGAGATATGGATTTAACGTTGGTCTATAAGCATTAAATTGGGTCTATTCATGGATGCAACTTCGTACCATTCGATGGATTTATTACTAAATGCTGTCTTTGTACGGTTTCTTTTTCTAGTTTTATGAATTAAGACAATGCCCGCTGTATTCGCTTTACTTAAAAAAAATTCGTAAAATAAACTTATATAAAACTGATTCGGAATACTTGAGTGATGTTCATATATGGTTTACAAGCCATTCAATAATGAAAACATTATAATTCACTATACAATGATTTTGTTCCTTCGGTTTGTGTTAAGATGAGCCACTTGAATATAAACAACCGCAAACTCATGCATTTCCACTTGAAATTTGACCAATAACAACCTTTTTACTACGTTATTGATACAACAGGCCATAGTTGGGAACATACAAAAAAATATGTCCCCAACATTGGGTCTGCGATTTTCTTTGTAAAATCATTGTTATTTTAGCTATGTGAACAGTTAGTTTGTAACATGTAACTATTTTCTGTACATCCAGACTGCATTACTTGCTTTATCGATTCAATTTAGCCAAATTTAGATCGCTTGAAGATCGTGTAGATCACCTGTTCAGCTTAACCAGTGAACTCATGGTGCACTAAAAGTTCAAGAAATCGAGATTTACACGAAGGTGAACAACTATTATTTGATTAATATTGTCTCAATTACTTCGGATTACATCTATCATCCTAATAGCAACATGATTTTGTTGGTTATCGCTAAATTAATGACACATTTGGTACATAGGCCGAATGAAGGAGCTAGGCTAACATTACATCCCGTTACCCTACATTGAAATCAAAATACTCAAACCAAGATTATACATTGTATTTTATTCCCTGAATATTGCATGACAATCGGTTGAGAGACTTGTTTTTAAGGTAGGGTTTGCATACTAGGTAGGGTGAAAAGTAACTGACAAAATGCGATGCTACTGCAAAAAAAAGTTATAATGCCTTGTATTCCGTTCACATTTAGGCATACACGTCAACTGCGATACTGCTCGTAGTTTTGTTTTGACAGCTGATTGTTGTTGATGTGTTTGGCACCATGTTAAATATGGATAAACATGATGAAATTTGGCAGACGCAGATCATTTCCCATCATCATGAGAGGCTCTAGGAGTGTACAGTTATTTATTGCTAGAATGAAGAAATGAAAAACAAGTATTGATAATTCCATTAGAAGAGGGCAGGCTGTTCCGTTGATAATAATGGGTAATCGCGTAACTGAACTCCAGCACACAAAATACAGCCGTAGTTGACAAAACTAACCGTCAACTTGGATTAATTTTGAAAATCGCCAAAATAAAGATTGGACTCGGAAAAAATGCGACACTTTGTTTTGAGTGTAACTTTTTATCGCGTGAGTAAAAATCAATGAAATTTTGGGTAATACTAGTTAAGAGTGTTATGTTTATGTGTGCAAAATTGCGTTGCAATGCATTCGAAACAAGAAGAGCTACGCCAGCAAATCTTGGGCGCGGTGATCGATAATCCTGGTCAGTCGCACAGATGGATCGGCAAAAGGCTTGCAATCCACCATTCCACCATGTCCCGCGTTTTGAAGATGTTCCAGGAGACAAAGACCATCGAGTGGCGCGCTGGAAGCGGCCGAAAACCGAAAACGGAATACCCAGAGAAGGCGCGGAAGATAAGGCAGTACTTTAAGAATAACCCGAACCTTTCCACCCGAGACGTGGCCAAAAAGGTCAATTCGGCGAAGTGGTTCGTCCAGCAGACCATTAAGCGGGCTGAGCTACGAGTTTTAAAGGTTAGGAAGGCGCCAAATCGGACTGACAAGCAAAACACGGTGGCCAAATTGCATGCACGGGAGCTGTACCGTGAGTGGCTGTTCAAGCCAGGTGGTCTGGTCATGGACGAGGAGACATATATTAAGGCGGACACCAAATAAATCTCCGGCCTCGAGTTTTTTGTCGGTACGTCCCGCATAGAGGTTCCGGAAAAGTTCCGAAAGAGAAAGATGGACATATTCGCGAAGTAGTACCTGTTGTGGCAGGCGATCTGCGAGTGCAGACGGTACAGCAAGCCGTTCGTTACAACCGGCACCATAAACGGGCAGATTTATCGAGAGGAACGCTAGCATAAGCGCTTGCTGCCCTTCCTCCGCTCTCACCGTGGTGCCACGCTGTTCTGGCCGGATCTCGTTTCGTGCCATTACGCCTGTAATGGATTGGTACGAAGCGAAGGGCGTTAATGTGGTCCCGAAGGAGGCGTCCGATTGAAAAGTTTTGGGTGATAATGAAGAAGAAGTTGAAGAAAAGCGGAAAAACATTGAAAACCGATGAAGCTTTGAAGAAAAACTGGGTGAAATTGTGTAAGGAAGATGGACAAAGCCTCGCCCAAGATCTCATGACCAGTGTTAAGAGAAATGTACGAGCATTCAGCTTGGGGGAAGAAATTCAATAAATAAAATATGCCAAAACAAAGCTTATATATAGTTATTTAATCCCTGAAAACTTGAGAAGCATCCGATTTAAAATGAATTTTTGATGATCATTTTTGTGTGTCTCATTTTTTCCGAGTCCAGCCTTTATTTCAATAATCCTACGTGTCTACGCGCTCTCTATTGCTCTCTAGTTAGATTGATTCTCAGTGGTTGGGTCACCATACAAAGCTGTGTGGATTCATCTCCTTGGGTACGAATACGACTCCGCTGGCTTTGTACCAGGCAATCGTGTCCTTCGCGTAATGCATGGATGCCAAATCCGGTCATAACAGTATTAGATCGTTATGTTTCCGGATCATGGAGAGCAAGCGTCGGTCCAAGCATTCTCGAACGTAAACATCAGCAGTCATCGTATGGGTTGTTACAAACGGATTTGAAATCATTCGACACTCACAAATTGCTTGCCAAATCAAATTTCACGTAGGATTCATCATCCATAATAACGCATGCCAATTTTCCACACCCTCTGCCACCCGCCGAGAGTCGTCGCCAATCTCCGCTGAATGTATGCCCATGTTACTGTTAAGAAGAAAAACTTCAAAAACTATTGATTGGTTGAATCTAACGGCAAATTAAATACATCAAAATACGCGTCTTTAAAAGTTCTACAACTCGTCTGAACACAACTTAACGATGAAAATTGAAATAAAAAAGTAAGGACAGAAAAACTTTTTTTTATGGCTCACCCTAAGTTGACGAGGGAAAAGTTGCTCTAAATCGGTCAATTTTTAAGCTACAAAAAAAAATGTTTAATAAAAATTTTATGAAATTTTTTGCGCTACAATTTTGCCAAAGAATGTAAACGTCTATTTCTGCAAATAAAAAATTTAGTTTTTGCATTTCCGTAAAAATGGGGACCACCCTAATTTAAATCAACATAAAAAAATAGGAATACGTTTTTATTTCAAGTTTCAACACCATTTTTTTTTAAGGTTAATAATTGACCAATTTAGAGCAACTTTTCCCTCGTCAACTTTGGGTGAGCCATAAAAAAAAGTTTTTCTGTCCTAACTTTTTTATTTCAATTTTCATTGTTAAGTTATGTTCGGACAAATTGTAGAACTTTCAAAGACGCGTATTTTGATATATTAACTTTGCCACTAACTTTAACCAATCAATAGTTATTGAAGTTTTTCTACTTAAACCATTCCAGATTCAAATGTAATTTTCTCAAGATACAGAAATAACATATCTCTAGTTTTCACATATGTTGAACAATATAAATTGTCCTTACAAATGACGTCTTTAATTTTTTTTTGTATTTGCCCCAATCATGAGAATCAACATTTAAAAAGGGCGTATTTTTTTAAGAAAAACTTCAATAACTATTGATTTATTGAAGTAAGCGGCAAAATTTGTATACAAAAACACGCGTCTTAGAAAGTTCTAAAACTTGTCTAAACACAACTTTACGGTGGGAATTGAAATAAAAAAGTAAGGGCAAAAAAATCAATTTTTTATGGTACACCCTAAGTTGATGAGAAAAAATTGCTCTAAATCGGTAAATTTTTAAGGTACAAAAAAAATTTCTTGATAAAAATTCCATGAAATTTTTTGCGCTACAATTTTGCCAAAGGATGTAAACGTCTATTTCTGCAAACAAAAAAGTTAGTTTTTGTATTTCCGTGAAAATGGGGACCATCCTAATTTTAATTAACATCAGAAAATGGGCCTTGATGATACAAACCATATTGTAGAACATTACTTTGCTGTAAAGTTTCAAGTTTAGGCGCTGGGAGCATGTTTCCTCGTAAATTCGTGATCTGGACCATAGTGCAGTGCTGACAATTGGGGTCAATTGCACGACCAATGGCCAAGCTGCAATGTTCCGTATTTGAAGTCTTTTCATCGAAATGTTAATCCACATTTTCTTCCAGTTTTGGCTGGAGGCGTTTTGTTGGATGTGGTGAGGAAATAAGGAATTTTGCTGAGAGAGGAGTTTGAGACAAGGAAGATAGATGGGGGGAGGACTATTTTGAAGCGAGAAGGGAATGATAAAAGGGAAGGGAATCGATCTCTTGCAGGTGACGATAAGAAGCGCTTTACACTTGATCGCCGGCAATTTGTAGTTTAAGTCCGCCTTACTTTCTGCTACGCGTCAACTGCTGCATATAAATTTGGGTAGACACCCATCGAAAGAAAAACGAAACAAGAACGCTCAATCATATACTAAATAACTCTACTTTTTACGAAACTGAGTCGCAGTTCCCAGTTGCATACGTAAAGTGGCCTATCATATTGAGTTAAATTTCTGGCCGTGTACCCAGAGACAGGAGAGTGCGATGCAGGAACTTATAAGAGACCCAATAGAATGCTTGAGCAAGGTCAAAAGAGATCAATATTGCTTTCTGTTTGCTCGCAACCAGCTGTGCCAAGCGATCCTTGAGCGACAGTGTTGCTTGAAAAATAGATTTGTCGGTGTTGCAGCATTTTTGCGCGGCGCTCAGAACTCGATGGTTGTGTATCTTCATCACACGGGAGAGGATTTTGTAGTCTAA
>JASCZW010008799.1:47890-68835 GCA_034211315.2 Aedes japonicus | reverse complement strand
TCCATTATTGTTACGACATTTATAGTTACCCTTATAGTTGACAACTATATACTAACAATCTCCTATAAAGTTTTAACAATATGTCAGATGGTAAAAGGCCAAATAACAATATGCTGAATAGGCGGTTAAGTTAGGTTACCAAAAAAATGGCAATTTTCACGAACACATTTTTTGCTGTTCTTTAGGCCAAAAAGTTGATGTATAATCCAGACCGAGTGCAGACAATAAAAAACCTCTAATGACAATATGGCAAACAATATGTGTTAATGTAGAGGTTGTATGATGAAAATGAAATTAAACTATACGATAACAATAACATAATATGTGATAATATATCTTACATTCGAAGGATAGTTTTGACTTTAAAGCAAATTGTTTTTCGTTATGCGGGCACAAACTGACTTTTGCTCGTTGATCCTCAGTAATGCCGAAGTATGCTTTGTAATATATTAGTATAATATGTATATTATGTTTTAATAGTAAAGAATTCGTTTCTCGATTTTTACATTTGTAAAATCAAGTGACTCTTTGAGTGCAGCACGCGCTGCTACGAGACAGCACATTAAAATTCAAAGAGATGTGAAAGTGCAATCTGTACTCCCGTGCACCCTTGTTGTGTCGTGCGCTCAAAGCCGCACATCTCATTTTGAATTTGCTCTCGTCTCTTTGGGTGCTGACGATTGCACACAAATCTCTCGCACTTTCGCTTTGTGCGCTCTTCTGGAACAGGAGACGCACACTTAAAATTGGGTGAAGCACTTGCCTATTTTGCACTACTCCGTGTTTTTAGACAATCCCTGAGTGACAACCCAAGTAACCACGAGGCTGTAATAGCATGCATATATAGGGCATATGCATTACGTCTAGTGCATCATTAAAGTTGGGTTAAAGCTGAAAAAGGGCCCACTAAAATTGAACTTATGCTACATATTTTATTATGCTATATCTTTTATAATGTCTTATGAATTATTGTATTGGTAATGCATCACTATATTATAAAAGCTTATCTAACGCTTCATTACATGACAACTGTTGAATTGATGCAATCCCGCATTAATAATCTTGATTTTGGGTTGAACAAGTGCAGTAATACAATGCCTGTGGCAACATTTTTGGTTTATCTGTAATATAATATACTATTAAAAATCAACAAATCACTGTCAAGATAAAACAGCATAGTTTTTTTTATACGTTCCCGCATCTACAGTGGCTGCTAGCTGCTCCATGTCGCCACTGGTTATTAATTTTCGAACACGACTTAGATTTTAAATTACCGACCCATTACTGAAAAAAATAATATGTTGCTATCTCAAAATTGAGTTTGGTGCAGTTTTCTTGTGTTTTGAAAAACAATAAATCAAATTCATAAAATACGATTACTCAGCATTTGACGTTTTAGATATATTTATAAAATTCAGTAAAATTTACTTCACATCGAGTAAGCTCGAATGAGCGTGTATGTGAGAATACTATGACATCTGGCAATATACTTTATCTTGTTTTCAAGGTATTTTGGTCTTTGTTTGCAAAACGAGGGAACGGCATGAGCATACCAACTGTACCAACTGTTCTATCTTAGCATTCTTCTTTGGTAGTACAGGACTACGTTTCTCTTTGCTATGCCGGGTGGCATTTAAAAATTTTGAAAAATGTGAGCGTTACGCAAAAGTGAAAGGTTTTTGAACGCTTATAACTCTAGTTCGAATAAACAGGTTGACTTCATTCATCTGCCATTTGATCAGAAAAACTCCCAAATGTTTTGCATTGAAATTTGAAAGAAGTTCCATCAGTATAACTAGTTCAATTTTCCAATAAATGGCCTACTTTTGATGCCATACAAATTTGCATATCAACAGGTTGAAAAATTTGTTTTCCCTAACACGGTCGTAGGAAACGGGTAGCAAATGTCTTCTTCTTCTTCGCTGCTAATGAACTGCTTTGTTGTCGGTGTTTGATTTTTCAATTGTGGCCGGTCCGTCCCGTCCCGTTAGTAATTTTGCTTCGTTCTGCATTTTCGTGACTCCCTTCTTTCTTGGCTATGCAATCAACGCTAGTATATAGCCGCGGGCGAACGAAATTTTTTCAGTGTTCGCAAGCAGCTTCATGCTGCTGGTTCAAACGAGGTTTGCTCTCCCGCCACAGTCCGTCTGGTTGTGATATGGAGACAAAGCAATGCTGGATATTTAAGGGATGAATTATTTTTCAACGCGTTACACTCTCGCGTCACAATACTCAATTTTTGAGTACAATTGTATGCTATCTCTTTTTCTCTCACGGAAATATTACTCAATTTCGGTAAAAAGTGGCTCTACTCAAAAATTGAGTTGATCCACTTTTTAACGAAAATTGAGTAACATTTCCGTGAGAGAAAAAGAGATAGCATACAATTGTACTCAAAAATTGAGTAAAGTGGCGCGAGAGTGTATATTATCACCGTACGATCAGGACGATCAATTGACTTTAACAGTAAAAGAGTATTTGTTTGAATAAAATTTTCATAATTTAACCTACGCCACCGTTAAATAGCATAACCCAGAAAGAGAGGCGTCATGAAAATAAAATATAATGCAAAATGTATAGGACAGACAGGCCAAGTTAAAGTAAAATAATTAATCAGTGCCAACATTAGACTAGGGCGAATCTACTTTTGTATACAATGGCTTTCGTAGTTAATTTCTCTTGAACATAAGGTCACATATACAAATTATGCACTCTTTAAGGAAGAGGAACTTTATCTCTATCCGCTGATATATTCAATTTGAAGGAATTGTATTCTATTTCCGATGAATTAGCAAACAAAGTGTTTGTTTACAATAGTAGATACGCCCTAATCAAATGTTGGTGCTAAATTGTTTCATTGGATCTTCTTACTTTTCTAATGCTTTGATTTTCTGTGAGCATGAAACAAGATAGTGATTAGTTTCATTGTAAAGTTTGACTACTTCGTTCTAAAAATGTCTCAGCAAAGGCAATCAAAATACGTTCGCAAGCGGAAGCATGAGGCTATTGACAATTACCTTGTTCAATAATCATCAACCATATGTGTTATGGTATGTATTTATTATTTGAATAATACCATTATTACTAAACACCAACGCGGTCCTACGAAAATCTCGCCGTTATATCTCTGATATAACCCATCTCTATTTTTTTTTGAGCAATTTGCTGTTAGAGAAACATATGAGCAAACACATGGGTTTCCCTCAGGGATCATGTTGCAGCCCACTTTTGTATAATTTTTAGGTTAAAAACATTGAAGGTTGTCTAAATGACAACTGTACGTTGAGACAACTTACAGATTACGGCGTAGTATCTGTCATGAGACCCAATGGATATTGATCTGCAAGGACCCTTACAGGATAGGACCTTAGACAACTTGTCTACTTAGGTTCTTGAGTTAGGTATTGAATTCTCTACAGAGAAAACTGAGTTGGTACTTTTTGCTAGGTAGCATAACCCAGCACAACCGAAGCTCTAAATGTAGGGCAAGCCGATAATCAATACTATGTCATTTAAATATCTTGGGGTCTAGTTCGATTCAAAGTGCAATTGGAGATTCTACCTTGAGCGAAAATGCCAACAAAGGATCAACTTTCTTTGAACCATCACTGGAGCCTGGTGGGGAGCGCATTCACAAGATCTTCTACCGTTGTACCGGAGAACGACTTTGTAGGTTATAGAATACGTTCCTTCTTGTTTTTGCGACTCACCCACACCATAAAACTGGAACGTATTCAGTATCGGTGTCTTCGTATTGCGTTAGGTTACTTGTCCGCGACTCATACCATGAGTCTTGAAGTGCTGGCTGGCATGTTATCGGTTTTCAGAATTGTCTCTACGGCTCAGGTGTGAAGTAATGAATAGGGTATCGAAAACTTTGAGAAGCTGCTTGAGTTGAGTGCTCATGATTTTGCTTCATGATTCTGTACCATCTGTACCGTATGATGTCAGCCCTTCGCCGGATATTCCCAATCGTGGTTGATTCTGAGACATTCGTAGTTCGGTTCATTTTGATTTATCCATGAAGCTCCTCCTCCTAAATCCCAGAGAATTATCTTCCTATGATTGCTCTGGTGATAACTGCTGCAAAGTTTGGCTAAGTTGATTCTACTAAATCGTTCTTCTCTGACGGGTCTTTGATTGAGGAGTTCGTTGGCTTTGGTACATACGTAGAAATTTATAGCGCCAATGGTAAAAATCAAGCTCTTTGTTACTCAAGCTCCTGAATAAGCTGCTATATACTTGACGCTAGAAATTATTGCCTCACTAATTTTCAGTTCTATAAAAGCTATTCGCTTCTTGAGGCCGGTAAAGCACCCCTCGTACTTTCTCATTAAAATACTGTAGCTACTAAGCGCTTTATCTTCGCGTTATTTTATCTTCACTTTTGTATGGGTCCCTTCTCATTGTTCGATTCTAGGCAATGAGAGAGCAGACTCATTGCAAAGGTGGGTGCTATGGAAGGCGATAGTTTTGATCGACAAATCGCCTTCAATTTTTTTTCCTATTTTTCGTCAACAGTCATTCATCAGCTGGCAGTATAAATTGATTGAAAGAGATTTGGGGCGATGGCAATATTCTATCATCCCAAAGGTGACGAAGAAATCTTGGTTTGGGAAGATGAATGTGGGTCGAGACTTCATTCATGTCATGTCTCGCCTCATGTCCAATCAATATTCTTTGAACGCTCATTTACACCGGGTTGAACAGAGTCAGTAATCTCCATGATTGTGGCCAAGGTTACCAGGACGCAGATCACGTTATTTGGTCTTGCGTTGAGCATCGTGGAGTCCGATCTGAGCTTTATGATTCCCTTCGGGCCCGAGGTAGAGAACCTAATGTACTGGTTCGATATATTTTGGCTGCACGTGATCTGGAGTTTATAAAACTTATTCATGTGTTTTTAACTATGATAAGCCTTAGATTGTAGTTAGTTTAACATGTATGTTTACTTTGTCTGTGTATGTGTTTTGTTTTCATTCTCAAAAATATCAAAGTCAGAAGAAAACAAAGGTTGTTAGGCACATGGGATGTTAGGCAAAAATGTCGTTGGTTCGAGTACCACTGTACACATGCCCTTTTCGCTCAATTTTCCTAAAAACATCTGCTATGTTTCCGAGCCTGCCGCACACTAGCGGAACTATCAAAAAACTTTCTCTTCATATCTTTCAATTCTAGCCAAAAACATTGTTGTTCACTCTTGGTGCCTCATGGTGATGAGCGAACATCTCCTTCAACATCATAGTCGTTACTCCTCGCACGGAGAATATATAAAATAACAATTAATGTATAAAGGTTGTATAGTTAGAAGTTTTTTTTTGCCGATTTAGAATTTAAAATAAATGTGTTGTGTAAACCATACTTCAAACTCTTACCCCTCTTCTCATCCGTTAAACTGTTCTTCCTTCAAACCTTAGTTTGAATATAACTGATGTACTTTAATATAAAAAGAACTTGGCTCTGTAAAGTTGTGTCGATATAACCTTTACAAATAAATGTTTAAAAAAAATAGTAATGCATTCTATATACACTGAAAATGTGTTGAGCAAGACGAATATTTAAGGGTTAAGGGACACATACCCTATTTTGTTTGAATTTCACTAGGCTCATTTTTTCATACAATTGCATATTAATTCTGTCTTTTTTTCTATTTTTTTCTGATATCAGGTGTAGGGGATCGTCATTTGGATAACCTACTTCTGACTAGTTCTGGTAAGTTATTTCACATCGACTTTGGATATATTTTAGGCAGAGATCCGAAGCCGATGCCTCCACCAATGAAACTGAGCAAGGAAATGGTCGAGGCAATGGGAGGCTTGAATTCGGAGTACTATCAAGAATTCAGAAAATTATGCTACACCGCTTTCCTCCACCTTCGGCGACATGCCAACGTTATGCTGAATTTGTTTGGTTTGATGGTAGATGCATCGATTCCGGATATTGCACTGGAACCTGACAAGGCTGTCAAAAAGGTAGAAGATAATCTACGTTTGGATCTATCCGATGAGGAAGCTGTACAACATTTACAAAATTTACTTGACTTATCAATAACGGCAGTAATGCCAGCGTTAGTGGAACAGATTCATAAATTAGCTCAATATTGGCGAAAATAGCTCTAGGTAGAATTTATGTGTTTTTTGAGATTTAAATAAATGTACCAGCAGGACATGCAATCTAAAACTATGTAAGATTTTATGAAAGAAAATTTATTTTTGGGTTGGGTATCAGATAGCTGTAGTATCTCATCTCTTTGCGTGGATTTTCTCTGTCTTTAATATTTCGACAGGCACAAGACTTTGCTCAGTAATGAACGAGGCTCGAACAATGCCTTTTGACCAAAGCCACCCCTATTGAACATTCCACCGATTATTCTGAGCATGAGTATGAGCATGATTGATCACCCGAACTTGCTACGCCGATATTGCCTGGCCAGCTGTATTACACAGAAAACAAATAAATGATGCTTGCGACTCACATAAATCCTTAATGTGGAAAACTTGTGATCTCGAACTAAGCCAGTACCGGCCCGGCCACAGCTGCAGGTCAAGTAAGGAAAGGGTAGGAATGTGTTGACCTGATACTCGCTTTATTGGAAGCCGAGAACATCTTTGCACTTCAATGAGAAATCACTCGGATGTTGGATAGGAGCGGTTCCATATCATTTCAGCAACGAGTAATTTTCATATTTTTTGATTTGCATGAAACTTTGCATACACGTTTTTGGGGAAGAAAAACGCCGTTTTGCATACTTGGTTCGCCATTTTGAATCTAGCCTTACTTATGAGAAGGGCCTATGAAAAATGCACATGATATCTTCAAAAAATTGTATCTCGGAAACGGTTTGTCCGATTGGTTTGGTGTCTTGGGCGAAATTTTAGACAATTGTTGGTGCTATATGGAGAAAATATGCACGGTAAAAAAAAGTTTGGTTTTTGTGTTTTGAACTAAAATATAGATTTTCCCTTAAAAGTGACCTGTCAATAATTTTTTAATTATTCTTATGTTATAGCTGACTGAAAATGCTATCTATTGCACAGTGAGTTGTTCTGGAGAAAAATAGGTTACAATGAAAAAAAAAATTTAAAAAGATTACAATTTTCAAAAAAGCTATTAAGAAAAGTCAAAAAAGTTTGTCACCCTAATTTTATAAAAGTACATCAAATTTGCAAGCAAAAAGTACTTCGGTAACATTTTTCTAAGATGCACCGTTTAGAAGATATTACTGATTCAATATTGATTTTATGATAACTTAATAAGTTTTGGCCCTTTTCGGATGTACTCCGTGTTTTTAAGTTTCAAAAGTATTTTTTTCGGAAAGATTGGAAAATTTTGAGTTAAAATGACACTGACAGCTTAAAGATTCGAGTGAAATTCTCTGCCTTAAAAGTATTTTGAAAAACAAGTTACAAAATCCCACTATCAGGAACAATGATTTCTTCCAGTTATTTTTGGTGTATTGTGTTGAAAATGTGCATTCAACTCTTGCATATCGCCTAACAGTTTAATCCATTTAAACTGGATGTGTTTATACTGTGCATATTTTCTCTCTATTGCCGAACATTGCCCCAGACATCAAACCGATGAGACAACTCGATTTCGAGATACACCTTTTTGAGAACTGCAAATGCAAGCTCCTCAATTAGCAAGATTCAAAAGAGCGAATTAAGCTTATTTTTCAGGGATGGTGGTTGTGCGCAATAAAAAATAACATTATATGTTGGATATCATCAGTTTATTTTTATTCCTGTATTTTTATAAAATTATTGTTTACACAACTTTCTTAACAATATCGGATATTTTGGCATCATTGTCAGGACAGTTTGAATAAAGCTTTGCCTTTATTGTATTTTCTGATAGAGGAAGAAATGAGTGAAATTTTTGAGTTCCTTGAATTGTTTTTGCATTATTATATTGATTATTTAGCTGCAAAGACATATTTTCGTATTCTTCTGTAGTAGAATAACAAAATGACAACTTTGTAAGTTCTTCTTCTTTTCGTTTGTTTGCCCAATTAAACAACTCTCTTGCAGTCTTTATCGGGTTTTCGCGTTCTTTGGCTAAAATTGCTCTGGTAGCCATGTGTTTTATCGTACCTCCAATAGCATCGCATGGACCTTTTCCGTGCGATGTTGCGAAGAAATGCCATTCAGCGTCAATACCATACTTTGACTTAAATTTACAAAGGCTAGAAAAGTTTTTTCGGTTTTTATACTGTGAAGCAGCACCATCTGACATAAAATATTTTTTTTTTATGTTTTTATTTTGATCAATTTGTAAAAAGTTTATCATTTTATCAATAAACAAATTAACAACGACTGAATCATGTCTTAGTTCTTCAGAAATTATAATGAAGCTAAAATGTTTAATTTGCATATTTTCAGTATAATATATTACGAAAGGATGGATTGTGGCCTGTTGCACGTTCCAATGGTGTGATTGAACTTCATCCTGCAAAATGAAGCTGTAATTTTCAGAAAAGTCACAAATAGCTAAAAATTCACCATCTTGCAAGTTTTGTTTTGTAGTTTTCAAAAAATTGGATTGTTCGGTTTTTACAAAATCATGCGGAATCAAACTTTCTAATTTTGAGCTGAAAAATGAAACAAACTCATCGGTTTGCTTTACAATAGTTTCTAAATCACATCTGTCAGTGGTAACCCATTGTTCGAATGAAAGCTTTTCAACAAAGTTTTCTTCCAGTTGTTTCAATAAACTGTCTTCTAAAACTGAGGTATCTGGGCAGTTTTTACATCTTCGTAGATAGCAATGAGTTGTCTTATTTTCGCAAAGTAATCTATTCGTTAATGTTTTTAGATAATTCAAGACATTGTATTTTTTTAAGCTATGTAGAATTAAATTGACATTTTCATGCGTAGTGCAAACGCAAACATTATGTGTTCCTGTGATAGTCAATAGTTTACATTGCCTTGGCCGGAGGCTTGCAAATGATGAAAACCCTATTTTTACATTGACGTACATTTCATTAAAGCGATTAAAAGCTTCTCTCAATGTCATCATTAACAATCTTTTCTGAACAGCTAATCTCTTATTTCCTGTCATTACGCTAACAAAATCTCTTTGGCCTGGCATTTCACGGCTTATATCATCGTCCTCAAAAAAATTCAAAACCAGTTCTTTTGTTTCATTACTCAAAGCTTTTCCAGAGCTTGAACCTTGAGATTAATCAAATACATTATCTTTTTCCTTTCTTGCATCTGATGCCATATTTCTACTCGTTTCAAATTCGTCTACAATTTTTTGTACTGACCATGATTTTGGTAACAATGATAAAATTAATAGTTTTTCTTGCCTTGTGGCTGAATTTAAAAATTTCATTTTCATATTTTCTATGACTTCATCAAACTCGTTTGCTTTTTCTGTTTTAGCGTCTAATTTAAAAAGATTTCTTCGTACACCTTCAACGATTTCAGCGCACTTTTTTTCAGGATAGTGAACATTTTTAACCTTACCTAAATCTATAGGCGAAACACGAATAGCTGCTATTCCTCGGTTGAATATTTCGACGTCTACAGGCATCGTGAAGTCTTCATTTGATTGAATTGTGCTTAGCGTTGACGCTGATGGTATCGTGACCAAACTTTCATAGCTTTGCGAATCAGGTACATCAGGTATGGTCTGAACAGTTGGCATCCTTGAGCCGCCTGCTACGCTTTGTTCTTCGTTTTGGGTGAGGTGAGCTCTTGAATCAATATGTAGACGGCAAGACGAACAAATACGAAAATCCTTGGTGTTGAGTGTACCTTGGAAAATCCAATTGATTTTAGTTTTTGGATGATACCATCCGTGAGATATCGCAGCTCTTTCGAACACTGAATGTCTTTGGATGGGCGAATACATTTTATTTTACTCATTTTGTAATCTGTAACATAGACAATTCTTTCCAATTGTTAGTTTTGTACGAAAATATCACAAAACATATAATTAAAATGTGTATTTAAAACTTACCTTTGCACCAAAACGTGTTACACTTTCCTTTACAATTATTATGTTATCAAACAACACTAGATCTCGTTCAAAATCACAGGATTATGAGCTGAAATTACTATAATCACTATGCTACTAGCAACCTTTCTGCATTTACTGTTTGGTAGATACTGGATTAATTCAGAACCGAGTCAGACATTATTTTACAGCTCACGGGTAGAAATCATAGAATACTGGGTAAAGACTGTTGGAAGGTATATTGTTATTGAAGAAGATTGTAAATTGTATATACCTGGAATGAATAAAGAGTGCGGCGGTTGTTGATTGAGGTATCAGTCGGCAGCCGTCTAGTTTGATGGAAGGTGACTAAGACTGCGTTCTTTTTGTTTATTATTAAGAAACTGTCATCGACGAAGCTAGCCTCGTTATGGCCAGCGTGGCCATGGTGGACTAGTTCCAACAAAGACCATGTTTACAATCACCAACTGTACGTAGTACAGCTAACTGGTATCTAATTACCTGTACCTAATACTTGTTAGCACGTTTTCAGCACAACGCACCAAAAATCACTTGAAGAAATCATTGTTCCTGATAGTGGGATTTTGTAACTTGTTTTTCAAAATACTTTTAAGGCAGAGAATTTCACTCGAATCTTTAAGCTGTCAGTGTCATTTCATCATCAACTACTTTTGAAACTGAAAAAACACGGAGTACATCCGAAAAGGGCCAAAACTTATTAAGTTATCAAAAAAATCAATATTAAATCAGTAATATCTTCTAAACGGTGCATCTTAGAAAAATGTTACCGAAGTACTTTTTGCTTGCAAATTTGATGTACTTTTATAAAATTAGGGTGACAAACTTTTTTGACTTTTCTTAATAGCTTTTTTGAAAATTGTAATCTTTTTAAATTTTTTTTTTCATTGTAACCTATTTTTCTCCAGAACAACTCACTGTGCACTAGATAGCATTTTCAGTCAGCTATAACATAAGAATAATTAAAAAATTATTGACAGGTCACTTTTAAGGGAAAATCTATATTTTAGTTCAAAACACAAAAACCAAACTTTTTTTTACCGTGCATATTTTCTCCATATAGCACCAACAATTGTCTAAAACTTCGCCCAAGACCTCAAACCAATCGGACAAACCGTTTTCGAGATACCATTTTTTGAAGATATCATGTGCATTTTTCATAGGCCCTTCTCATAAGTAAGGCTAGATTCAAAATGGTGAACCAAGTATGCAAAACGGCGTTTTTCTTCCCCAAAAACTTGTATGCAAAGTTTCATGCAAATCAATAAATACAAAAAATAAAAACTGGAAAAATTTCCCACTTGTTCGTGGAATCGCTAGGTGGATTGAGTGACTGTAGAGCTACTTTCGGTAAAGGATAAGCAGAATTTACACAGCGTTTGATAGAATATTTATATATTAATACCGATTTTTTTTATTCGAACTGATTAAAACTAACAGTAAGGATGATATTTTGGCCACTCATAAATTGTGATGGTGGTTTTTTGTTGAGGAAAACAGGGCGATTGATATGAACTCTTGAAAGGCAAATTGGGTCGATTTAAACCAACAGTAACGATGTTGTTGGAACCACTCACATGATCCCTTATTCCGTATCGGAGCTCTGAGCCGGATTAAGTGTGCCGAGTCTGTGCAAGTCACTTGTTTGAAACGGTTTTTGTTAACTTTCACCCGGTTTTGTTTCTAACGAAGTGCAAGGTGAATAGTGTTCGATAGAAGCCAAAGCTCACCATTTGGCTATTTGATAGAGTGCAATATAAATAATCATCTCAATATCAGAAATCATCATCATCGCTTTCAACCCAGCAGCATCAAAGCTGCAAGCAATCGTGCTTCGTCTTGCTATTCGGGCGATCGGTGAGGGTTGCTGACGTAATAGGCTAGGTATAATTGAAAAGCTCTTCAACCCCGGGAATAGCTTTTGTTATACAATTTTGCCTCGCAGCACCGTTTTCGTCTGAAGGGTTTTGTATTTGTTTTTAAATTCTGTGATTGTTTTTTTTTCTTGTGCATAACTATGACCTTTCCTCGGGGCAAAGTTACATGAATAAAACATAACTTTCAGTTCTCGAATGGATCAAAGATCACCTCTTTTTTCTCACGGAAATGTTACTCAATTTTCGTAAAAAGTGTATCTACTCATAAAATTGAAAAAGAGGTAGTATACAATTGTACTCAAAAATTGAGCAAAATGAAACGGGAGTGTAATTGTAAACAAACAAACATAACTTCCCAGGTAGCCAATAAGCAGTTTTAAAGTGCCCTTACGACAGCCTATCAAGCAATAAAGTCGCCTTAAATGCTACGTAAATGCCGCTTTTGGCCCAATATACGTCTGCTTTACAGCAATGCTATGATAATGCTTTATTAATGCAATTTTGCATTCGAAATGCTTATTACAGGCTACAAGGATTTAAATAGCATTTGAAATTCAACTTGACAACAGATAGCATTCAATAAGCTGATATAATGCTAATATAAAGCTTGTATCATCTGAAATGCAGATTTAGGGTTGATATACTGCATACGCTTATGCTTATTGGTTACCTGGGTTGCTCGGTAGTGAATTATTTACAGCTGAAAATTGAAATTTAAAAGAAATGTTTTCACCACGTTTTTAACGACAGTGACGATAATGAAGAGAGCACTCTGATTCCGCAGAGACGTGAGCTAAGGAATTGCAACAATCCACTTTCTTAAAGTGAAAATTAGTGAGTAAATTGTAGTGAATTGTAAAGTTTGATGAACATCGGAGGAGTTCATTGAATTTTCTTGAATTTCACATGAAGTTCGTTGAAGTTTCTTAAATTTCCATGAAATTTGTTGAACTTTGTTTTTGTTGAAAGTTCATTGAATTTCAATGAAAATCGTTGAACTTTTCTGAAGTTCATTGTTCATTGAATTTCCATAAAGATTGTTGAACTTGCCTAAAGTTAATTGAATGTATTTGAAATTCTTTGAACTTCCCTGAAGTTCATAGAACATCCCTGAACTTCGAAGAACATCCCTGAAGTTTGTAGAACTTCCTTAAAGTTCGTTGACTTTCCCTGAAATCGTTGAAATGTCTTAAATTTCCATGAAATTTGTCGAGCTTCCCTGAAGTTCATTGAATTTCTATGAAGTTTGTTGAACTTGGCTGAAGTTCGTTGAGTTTCCATGTAGTTCATTGAATTTCTATGAAGTTTGTAGATCATCCCTGAAGTTTGTTGAACTCCCATGAGTTTTGTTAAACTTCCCGATTGATAATGTTGCTTTGTCGGGTTGGTTTAGTTAGGTAAAAGGATAATGGGGCTCCTCTTAGCTCTTTTAGTAAAGGCGCAATCTATAAAGCAAAACCATGCTGGAGACAGCTGGGTTCGATTCCCGGTCTTGTCTAGGGATTTTTCAGGTTGGAAAATTTCTCGACTTCCCAAGGCATAGATTATGACTGTACTTGCCAAACAATTTTACTTATGCAAAATTAATGCAGGCACAGAAAGCTCCCACATAATACCTGCGAAAAGGCATCAAGAACACAAGTTGAGAGCCAGCGTAAAGTCCCAGGAGGGGCGTAACAACAGTCAAGAAGAATAAAAAGAAGAAGGGTAGTGTTTTCATTGGTAGGTTTGATGTTTTTTTTTCATTTTTTTTCAACTTTTTTCAACAGTTTGGTTCATAAAATATCTCTAAAAGTCAGATGCATCCTTTTTATGACTACTTTTTTGAGTCACAGCTATTTTTTTCAACTTCAATTCAAGAAGCTGTTGTATGATGTTTAGGGTTCCTTGTTTCACTTGCAATAGAACTTTTTGTATCTCATTGCTCTCTTCTTGTGATTCAACAAATCTTCGAAATAGTTCGAGTTTCTCCTTCTTCGCGTAAGACCGCTTATTCACTCTTGTTTCAGTTATTACTCGCATTCAGAGCTCACCAGGTTGATCTTCTGCTTCCATCGCTTTACCGTCAAAACCTTCTTTAAGGAATTCTTCTACAAACACTTCATTTCCTTCTGCAGTTTGACTTTCCAAGTACGGTTCCTTTCCATCATACGAAGGGAGGCTTCTCTGAGAGAGCTTGCGACATCCAAACGTTTTTGAAGCAGCTAAGTGTGCCGAGTCTCTGCAAGTCACTTGTTTGAAACGGTTTTTGTTAACTCTCACCCGGTTTTTTTTTCTAACGCAGTGCAAGGTGAATAGTGGTCGATAGAAGCCAAAGCTCACCATTTGATAGAGCTAATTGATAGAGTGTCGGAAACGGAGGCATTCAACCCGGCGGATTTCATCACACTTTCTTCCTGTTGGTCTTATTTAGGCTCCTCCTGTTTTTTGTGGTGTAGTTTGTTTTTCACTTTATATTTGTTGTCCGCCCACACCTAAAATCCATAAAGAGAAGCAAGAGTGATGTTATGGGGCTAGGATAGACAAATCAATTTTTCATTCCACTTCTAAACATCAAACAATCAAGTTGTTATTTAAATTGAATCTGAATCGCTCTGTCGACTGTGTTTAATGTTATTATTTCAGAAAACAACTCCAAGTTTACCTTTTTCCACTCGGAAACTTCCCGCACCTCGCTCGTTGAGCGCATTTCTCAAATGACCCCACAATCGGTGGGAGTTTCTTTTGGCATCGGGAGTTTTTAACAGACCCCGAGCGAGGTCTGGATTTTCTTCCATGAATTCCACATAGAATTTCACTTATAAGCGTTGATGCTCAACGCATTTCGTGACGATTTGTTTTTATTTTCCGTGGCCTATTTCCTCACGTGATGACAATCACCGAATTCGTGGAGATTCCGTAGACTTAAAATACACGGTGTTCAATAAGCTCGAATACAAGTTTTCATCATTGCATAGGTATGCGCCATGTACATATTCTGCATTGGTATTGGTGTCAGCTTTAGCTTCATTCATACGCTACCGAATGTGCGCGGTGTTGACATTCTGTTAGTTGTTGTTCGTTTGTTACGCGCGATGAAAGAGTATCGGGACTTCGTAATTAAGCGTTTTTTGAACGGTGAGCGACCCGGCGATATATTCCGGCTGCTGAAATCGCATGGGGTCAAGCGGAACTTTGTCTACACGACCATCAGGCGATACCGGGAGACGTCCTCGACCAATGACCGTGCGAGATCCGGTCGGCCGCGTTCAGCGAGGACGCCACGGGTCATCAAGATCGTGAGGGAGCAAATTCGGCGCAAAAAGAACCGCTCAATCCGGAAAACGGCTGCAGATCTCAACGTTTCCATTGGAACCGCTCACACCATACTCACCAAGGACCTTGGTTTCAGGCCTTACAAAAACGTAAGGTCCATGGCGTTTCGGAGGCTACCAGCAAAAAGCGGTTGGATCGAGCTAAGAGGATCCTCTCCGGCACGCTGGTCAGGAGTTTGTTTTTTCGGACGAGAAACTGTTCGTGCTGCAGCAGCCGCACAATGTGCAAAATGACCGGGTGTGGGCGCCATCGAGGGACAGCATTCCTGAATCCAATATAAACATCCCTCGGTTCCAAAGTGCCGCGTCGGTGATGGTTTGGGGGGCAGTATGCAAACGTGGTAAGCTACCCTTGGTGTTTATTGAAAAAAACGTCAAAATCAACGCGGCGTACTACAAAACTGAGGTTTTGGAAAAGGTTGTTGCCCTCAGTCTCCGAAGCCTCTACGGCGATGAGCACTACGTGTTCCAGCAGGACGGTGCACCAGCCCATACGGCAAATGTGGTTCAAGCCTGGTGTCGGGACAATTTAACCGACTTTCTGGACAAAACTTTGTGGCCTCCCAGCTCCCCGGACTTGAATCCTCTCGACTTTTTTGTTTGGTCCTATATGATGGCGAAGCTGAACGAATACAAGGTCAGCACTTTGGATCATTTCAAGACAGTAATTCTCAAAATCTGGGACGAAATGCCCATGCAGTCCGTGCGTGCCGCCTGCGACGCGTTCGAGAAACGTTTGAAGCTCGTTAAGGAGTACAAAGGGGGGGTCATTCCAAGAGAAATGTTGTAAACGTTCCTTGTAAACATAGCTTTCAATAACATAAATCCAAAAAATAAAAAAACATGTTTTCATTTTTTTAACAAATTTTGAAAGTGTATCCGAACTTATTGAACACCGTGTTAACAATATTTAATGATTGAATTCCATCAAAAACATTATATTTGTACTTACATATTGGTACATGCATACGATTTACCGATTATTTGTGCAATCAAATTCATATTTGCTTTTGTATTTCACGATGATATTGAGGCTATGATTGCACTTATTTTTGCGACGATTAACTTCTACTTAACGAGATATTTATAGTCGAATCGCGCTAAAAAATGCTCGAACTTAGTGTTACCATAGACTAACTCTAAGACCAGTAGGTCCCATACAAAAACGATTTTTTTCTTGGCTCAGTCAGTACTAGAACATCGTCCCAAGCTCGGTCCCAAGCTCAATAATGCACCCCTTATAATGAACTCACATGAACACACTCTCAAATACTCTGTCAAAATAACACAGCAAATCAAAACAAAGGCGCAAATATGTATAACAAGGTGCTGGCATCAAGGTGTAATTCGGACCAAGGGGTTCTACAACAGTGAACCAATTTCAAATCGCTAGTTGCATATTGATTGTTGGTGTTACGCAATGATAATTTGTTCTCGAAGATCTAGTACTACCCGAAGCGCTTCACTCGTTTCGAGCTCGAATCGAAATCGATAATGGCAAATGTGGTCGAAACGAAAAAATAGCACTCGTATCGAAATGCGCAATGTCACCCCTGTTTTGTTTCGCTAAATATTTCGTGCAGTGTATAGTTTGAATACTCTTCCGTAAAGGTTTTCGACGTTCAGCCAAGCCCTGCAAAGCACTTTGTTGTCTTGTTGCGTCCAAATCCTTCGACGGGGTTTTGATGCACTCATTTTTTCACAACATATCACACTTGAAATGAGCAAATAAAACTTTAGAAACAAATCGGAAACACTCAAATTGAAATGAAAGCCTTGTAGATGAAGATGTTGTTTTAACGTTTTAACTTGTTTTGATTATTTTTCTTCAATAGCAACATTCGGCTCGGTTGGGTCGGGTTGTCAAATTTACGCACCGGCTGCTCACCGAGCGAGGAAGTTGTCATTTAACAACTCGGTTACTAACAAAGTGCACGTTTCGCGTTGTCAAACAGGTTAACAATTAACCAATATTACCGTATTGATGCGGTTGGTCTAAAGCTAATACCACACTGTTTGACAATACGCCAAATATTTGACTTGTTAAGTTTTGCCAAATAATGCTGTTTGCAAGTTGTTTGTTGATGCTATCACACTTTGATTATTTTTGGCGAATATTTGACTAAACATTGTTTGGCCAAATATGAACATCGGTTATTTGACCAATGTTCAACAAATATATTCGATGACGTACTACACTGTTTGCAAATGATTGCATATATATATATATATATATATATATATATATATATATATATATATATATATATATATATATATATATATATATATATATATATATATATATATATATATATATATATATATATATATATATATATATATATATATATATATATATATATATATATATATATATATATATATATATATATATATATATATATATATATATGTATATATATATATATATATATATATATATATATATATATATATATATATATATATATATATATATATATATATATATATATATATATATATATATATATATATATATATATATATATATATATATATATATATATATATATATATATATATATATATATATATATATATATATATATATATATATATATATATTTATATTTCAAGCCAAACATTGCTGGGCACATTGCTGTAGAAAAAACAATCAAGTTTATCTGACAAGGTGAATCGTGTAAACAAACAATCCCGGTGGAGAAAAACCAGGTCCACATTAATTTTTTTTTAAGGTTGGAAAACGCAATCGATAGAAATGCAACTCAGTGACGAAGTTGTTGGAAACTTGGCACTCATGAAAAAAAAACAAAACTTCTCCCATTCCGATTGAAAGACCTTGCCAATGTTCACAGCTGGTGGGCTACCCGCCAAGGGTACCACACGGTGAACATTCTATGAGACCGTTGCCAAGGAGAATGAGAAAGTCAAGCGGCGACAGGCAAAACAATAGGTTCAGGATACTTGCTAATAGCTTAAATTTCTCTCTCGCTTAGGTTTATAATACCATCGTCAGTTATTATATAACTCAGAAACTCTACTGAATTGTGTAGAAACTTTGATTTGTCTAACTGGATTTTCAGCTCTATAGAGTGTGCCAAACTCTAGAGGCATTCTTTGAGTGTTCTTTTTAAAATAGGCCTACCACTACCCCCACACCAAAATCTCTTTTCACGAGCCCCCTGCTTAACACATATAGACTAAAACATAGACACATAGACACATAGACTAAAACATATACAAACAATTCAAACAAATTAACGAATTCTTTATTAGGGTTAGAAGTAAGGTGATGAATTATCATCATCTTGCCATATGTTTTACAACGATGACATCGTCAATATGAACGTAACAGCGTATTCTTATAAGTCATCTATGGATCGCTCAAAGATTGGCATCGCTCAGACCGAATGGCATTCGAAAAAAATCAAGGTCAAGGGTGGTGAAATATTTATATTTATTTATGTTTCCTGAATATAATCCTAACAGTTGCAATGACTGTAGCTTATTAAAAAAAACTGTCATTGAAAATTACGGATCATTATGATCCTAAGGTTAGTATAGTAGACTTTATCATAAAATCGATTCCCATGGTCCAAGGTAAGATAGAAGAAGGGTAACATCTTTACAATACAACGTGCAAGCTTGCTCACAGCTTCTGTAGTTTTTCGATAAGTTCCCTAGAATCAAATGAAAAATTGTTCCTATGATAACAAAAGTCTGCTGATCATTAGGCAATACCTACACATGATTCCCGTTAAATTGCGCCGCAACGTGCTGCAGCATAGCAAATATTGGGCCATTTTCTGTACCACGGATGATTATACTATCAACCACACACAGCCACAGTCAGCTGTACACAATCATTGAGGCCTTGTTAATGGCATCGGTCAAAGTGCAGACGCACATTCCATTCATCAGGGAACCGATTACTACATCCGTTAACGGTCCACCCGCGACGAAGCCTTGTAAGCAGGTGATGTTGCGAAGCAGTTTCATTGAAAGGACGATTTGGCCTCTTGCAGTTTGTAAAGGGTCACCCACAATAGTTGACGTTAATTTGACAGAAAACCTATGGGAAAACTGTCAAATTCACGCAAACGCATCCGCAACGTATCAATTGTGGGCCAGCCATAACAACAAAACAAACAAAACAAAATACATTAATTGTTATGTTATGTATTCTCCATGCGTGGAGGCAAAAATTGACGTATGGAAAGC
Organism: Aedes japonicus; assembly: GCA_034211315.2. NCBI lineage: Eukaryota > Metazoa > Arthropoda > Insecta > Diptera > Culicidae > Aedes > Aedes japonicus. The sequence goes on along the minus strand of JASCZW010008799.1, from coordinate 49,436 downwards.
GCTCATGTACTCTGTTTTGCTACGCACATGGGAGAGGAACTCGCTCCTTTTTTGGGTTTGTATTTGATTCGCCACGACTTTCCATACGTCAATTTTTGCCTGTTGAAGTGGCGGACTTATTCCGTGCTTCAATCTATCCTGCAGTGAGATGTTAGGCAAAAGTTAACGTCTTTGGTTCGAGTAACACTGTACACATGCACAACATCTGTTCAATTTCCTACCTGTCACACACTGACGGAACTTTCAACATTTTCTCTTCATATCTATAATTCTAGCAAAAAACATTAATGTGCACTCTTGGTTCCTCATGGTGATGAGCGAACATCTCCTTCTGCAAAACAAAATAATTAAATGTACCACACAATGAAAAATCTTTACGCTAATACTTACTGCTTCGGAAATACTGGAATGAAGACATGAATGAATCGTTTGAATCAATGAGGATGATTTTGGTGACATTTTTTCAGCTCCAATCGAAATCTTTTGTAGGGAATCATTATTTGGTCTTGAACATGTAACGCAAGTTGACTGAAGAGATATCATTGTTATCCTTTGTCAAATTGATTTCATGGTCCAACCAGGTGAGTACCTTGATACCAAAGCTGTTGTTCGTGATTTGCAGTCCACGGAGCATAGTAAATGCACAAACGGAACTCAACTCTCGTTGGGTGGTGGGTCTTAGTAAATAGATCGCCGACTGCAGGCGGCTAATGCTCATCATCACATTGGTAGGGATCGATCTGCTGTTCTGCCCATCTTTTCTCTTTCTCCTGCTTGAAGTGATAAAAGCAGTACGGTACACGATGTGGAAACGATTCAAACAGCGGATCAATGACAAAATGTGCATGATTGATTTGAGCTGGAACAGGAAATACTGGAGCATCTCGTGCGCCTCAATAATTACATTGTTGATCTGACGGGGTGGGGGGTGGTTGCTGAAAAAAAATTGGTTTGATTATGTTCGGTTTTGAAAATTGGTTTGATTGCTCTTAGTAGAAATGTCCGTACATTCGGGAAACGTCTGGTAATTTCTGATAAACTTAAGCACTCTCCGTAGTCCAATTAAGCACTTCGCTGCAAAACATGTTTAGGTTAACCGGGTTAACAGGGAAAATTCATTATGCAAAATAGCACTCACTCATATAGGCTGGAATTTGATCGATTTTTATTGCTCTTCGGTTACCTCTAATGGATTAAACGGAAATGCACTTATTGTTCAATCCCATGTATACATAAATATAAACACTCGATGCATCGATAACAAGCCACTTGGTGAACGAAAATTCACATATTGACAGCTGTCATCCGTGTTGCCGGTATGAATTTGCTCATGTTTGCCTCTCAAGTATTTCAAGAGTGTCAAATAAATTATTTGCTAGTATTGTGCAAACATATTTGAAGGGTATCACACCATAATGAAGGGTATCACGTATCACACTGTTTGACAAATTGTTAAATAATTGGATCGACAAACACAAACCAAATATTTGTCATTGCTGTTGTTCAGGCGTAATAATTTCGGCCCGTTTCGCAGCACAGATAGCTT
>JASCZW010008799.1:0-47340 GCA_034211315.2 Aedes japonicus | reverse complement strand
AAGTAGGTTGCATGTGTGCATGAGGTCTGTGGTAACGCCAAGCATGCGGGTCACTGCCCTGTGAATACGTGACTCAATAAAGAGAAGTGGTTGAAAGCAATCGATTGTGGTCTTGTTTCATTTGCATGTGAAGCCTTGGAGTTTGGGTACTTGAGTTGGGTTCCTTTTTTGACGGATGGTCTTGATTTCTTCCGGAGATTTGGCTTATTGTTCGCATTGCCGGTTCCTCTCAGTCAATCCAAATTGTCGAAAATCGAACGTGGGACGTTGAGTCAAATCGTGAGTCGCCGCCGCATTTATCGAGTGTGCAGTGATAGTGATTGAAAGTGTGAGATTCGTAGTTGATTGAGCCAACAATTAACTACATCGTGCTAGTGAAACTGGACTTTGCTTAAGCTCTGCGGTGCTCGTGACATTGAACAGTTAGTATCTTTCAATGAATGTTTTTACCAATTATTTGTTAAAATCCAGCGAATGAAGCGTGAGAGAAGGGTGAAAATGACCAGTGAGCTGAAAGACTAAACAAAGCAGGAGCGTCAGCTTCGTAACACCGTTGATGGAGTGCGGAAGTTCCTTGTGAAGTACAAGCCGGACATTCATCAGGATCAAGTCGAAGGTAGGCTGGATATGTTGGAAGGCGCAATGAAAAAGTTTTACGAGGTTCGTCGAAGGATTGATGTACTTTTGGAGGAAGCTGATGAAAAAGGTGTGTCCCAATCAAAGGAGGATGACGAGGGGAAGGCTGAACTTTTAGCAGTTTTAATCGAGAAGTGGCAAACCAAGAGCACTGCAATGATCGAAATGGTTGAGGATACGTTTTGTGAGCTGAAGGCAATGCTTAAGAAACTATTGCATCCAACAACGTCTCAAGAGCAAGCAGCTCCGGTGACTAACAACAATGCGATGTCAAGAGTAAAGCTCCCTGAGATCCGTCTGCCTAGCTTTGGAATGACTAGATCGGAATGACCAGCTGACCGAGAAGGATACATTTTCCTACTTGCGTTCATCTCTTGTCGATAAAGCGTTGCAGCAAATTTCGTCGGTTGACATGACTGCTGTGAACTACTCGATAGCTTAGAACAGCCTTCAGGAGCGATATGAAAATAAGAAACTCATAGTGAAAGCACAAGCAATACAAACGCATCAAAACGTTATTCAGCGTCGAATCGATTAAACGTGAAAGCTTTGAATCGCTGAGTCACGTAATCAACGAATTCGATAGAAACCTTCAACAATTGGAAAAGATTGACGAAGATATATCTGGATGGAGCACGATACTGGCTTACATGGTGTGCCCTAGACTCGATGCCACAACGCTTTGGCAATGGGCATGCCATCACTCGTCGATGGATGTTCCTGCCTATGCGGATTTGATGCAATGTCTACGCAAACAAGCTTCGGTTCTAGAGTCACTCACGTTATCGAAATCCAACCAGCCAGCTGAAATGAAGAAGCCCAAACTCACAGTCAGTCACGCTACTTCACAATTTTCAAAGGCTTGTCCATTTTGTGGAGAAAATCTACACTCAGCCTTCAGATGTCAACAGTTTCTGAAAATGAAGGTCGCAGAACGGTACGAGAAAGTGAAGCGGAGTGGATTGTGCCTGAACTGTTTTTCGTCAACACACTTGGTTCGATCCTGTACGAGTGGAACCTGTCGGAATTGTCATCAAAGGCATCATACACTATTGCACTTTGGATCATCGAACGGTGGAGCTGCACCATCACCACAGGCGACCGGTTCCTCCGTCCCACTAGCACAGAACCGACCACACAAAGCGAACACTCAGTATACACAGCCACAGAGTCAGACCTCACCCACTCAAAACCCTGGATCTGCTACCAGCTCACTACCAGTAGCGGCTAAAAATTCGCATCCACCACATTCACACTCACCACACACCACAGACCGTACACTAGGTATGCAAACCAATTCATTACCAACCAATGTCCTATTGCCAACCCGACAAGTATTGCTCTCTACCGCAATGGTAATAGTAACTGATCGGAATGGCAACTCAAAAATAGCCAGAGCACTGCTGGACTCATGTTCAGAGTACTGCTTTGCCTCGTCAAGCTTTTGGCAGAATTTGAAACTAGTTGAAAGAGATAGCCTTCTTGCAGTATCTGGAATCGGTGGTTCCCTAGTAAAGTCGTCAAAGTTGGTTGAAGCAGTTATATCACCACGATTCCATAGCATTTCATCGTATGAGGAAACTGTTCAACTTCATGTGCTTCCCAAACTCACCTCGACACGAACGTGTAGCCGTACACCAACTGGCGATTCCTGAAGGTATCGTTTAAGCGGACCCTGGATTTACCGAGCCTGGCCCAGTTGATTTGATCATTGGTGCCGAATATTATTTCGATTTGCTGAAGGAGGGTCGCAGAAAGATGTCGAATGATGGACCCACATTCCAAGACAGCGTTTTTGGATGGGTGGTTTCAGGGCGAGTTCCTGGTGGAGCAATGGAAGTGTCTAGGGCTATGGCATACATGTGCTCGAATGTTGATTTACGAGAGTTGTTAACCAGGTTTTGGGAGCTGGAATCGTGTCACAGAAAAAGTACGTTCTCCGGAGATGAATCGACGTGCGAGGAAATATTTCAGCAAACAACTACACGTGATGAGAATGGCAGATTTGTCGTTACTCTACCCAAGAAGCAATACGTCATCGATCGGCTAGGAGATTCCAAAACTACTGCGATCTAACGGTTCTATGAGCTAGAGCGGCGCTTTGAACGAAACCCTACAATCAGGGCGCTGTCTTGTGATTTCATTCAAGAGTATGTGTCAATGAGACATATGCGGGAAGTTACGCCAGATATTTGCGAAGGTTTATCGTATTATATGCCACATCATGCCATCTTGAAGCCGGAAAGTACCACAACGAAGTTGCGCGTTGTTTTTGATGCTTCTTGTCGCACTTCTAGTGGAGTTTCATTAAACGATGGACTTATGGTCGGACCCGTCGTCCAAGACGACTTGCTGGCAATTATTCTACGTTTTCGATATCATCGGTTCGTCGAAGTGGCGGACATAGCCAAAATGTACAGCATGGTAAACGTGTACACTAACGATCAGCCTCTTCAGTGGATACTCAGGCGAAATTCAGTCAACGATCCCGTAAGGACCTACCAGCTTACAACCGTGACCTACGGCACCAGTTTGGCACGCTACTTGGCAACAAAGTGCCTTCAGCAACTAGCAACTGATGGGGAAGCAACGCATGGCAAGGCAGTGGCAGCTGTTCGGAAGGGATTCTATGTGGATGACCTACTTACGGGTACAGACAGCCTAGACGAGAGCAAGGCACTAGTGGCTGAACTTTTGGACCTAACCAAATCCGCTGGGTTTATTTTACGAAAATGGAGCTCTAACAGTACCGAAATTCTTTCAAGCATTCCTGTAGATCTCTGGGACGAACGGGCTACCCTAGAATAAGATTCATCATTGTAACCAGTGAAAACTCTCGGGCTGATTTGGGAGCCAGCCACCGACATGTTTCTTTACGCTGTACCACAATGGAATTCTCAAACTCCAATCACTAAGCGAATCGTGTTATCTGATACCGTACGGATCTTCGATCCACTTGGTCTCATCGGTCCAATTGTGGTCTAAGCTAAGATATTTCTCCAATCACTATGGAAACACAGCTGCGACTGGGATGACCGTCGCAAGTTCCGTCGCAATGCCAGCGCACTCCAATCACTCGCCATTTTTAGATGGACCGGGTGTACACACAATTTAGCCGACGTCGAAATCCACGGATTTTGCGTTGCATCAGAGGCAGCATATGGAGCATGCATGTACCTTCGTTGTACATCGAGCGATGGTTCAATTTCTGTCAGATTGGTAACGTCAAAGTGGAGAGTCGCTCCTTTAGAAGACCAGAGTCGTAAGAAGAAAAGGCAGACGACCCCTCGTCTGGAACTATTGTCAGCCTTGTTATTGAGCCACCTTTACGAAAAGGTATCCAGTAGCCTCCAAATACCACTTAAATCATACTTCTGGACGGACTCGATGATTGTTAAGGGCTGGTTATCGTCATTGCCCTCTCGATGGCAATATTCGTCGCCAATAGAGTATCTGAGATACAACACATCACGAAAAATGGTGAATGGAATCATGTCGCAGGGGCTGAAAATCCTGCCGAAACTCTTTCACGTGGTACGACGACTGTACAGTTAAAATATCAGTCATTATGGTTCGAGGGTCCTCTTTGGCTACGTCAAGATCGTTCGGCTACGTCAAGATCGGCCATGTACGAAGTCTTCTTCAACCTAATCATCAATTGATAGTGCGCAGCTGGAGGAACGAAATATTTTTCGCTTCCAGTCCATGCGAGTCTTCCTAATGAACTCTTCTCACTCTGCTCGTCACTCACGAGTCTAGTACGTTTGGTAGCTTGGATTCGTAGATTCGTACACAATAGTTCAATTCGCAGTCGCTCAACTAGACGACAGGGATGCCTATCGCTAGCAGAATTGAATGATTCATTGGCCGCTCTCGTCCGTATTGCTCATCAAGAAAGTTTTTCGGAAGAAGTCGAAGATCTGACGCGGAGTCGCCAACTGAAACCGTCGTCCAAGCTATCGCTGTTAACCCCGATTCTCATAAACGGAACACTCCGCGTCGGCGGCCGGCTGGGAAACGCACAGATTTCCGAATATCGCAAGCACCCAATGATTTTGCACCACCAACATCCGCCATCTATGCTAGTAATGCAGCATTATCATTTGAAACTCTTTCACGCTGGTCAGCAGCTCCTAATAGCATCCGTGAGGGAGAAGTTTTGGCCTACTAACGTTAGAAATTTAGCCCGCAAGACTTGTCATCGATGTGTGGACTGTTTCCGTAGCAAACCAAAGGTTCTCGACCAATTGATGGCAGATCTACCAGCATTTCGGGTTAGTCCATCAGCAGTCTTCGGGAAAGTCGGAATAGATTTGTGTGGCCCGTTTTACATCAAATACCCGATTCGTCGTAGCCCAACAATCAAAAGCTACGTGGCCATTTTCATTTGTCTGGTGACAAAGGCAGTACACATGGAGATCGTGTCTGATTTGTCTACTCAGGCATTTTTGTCCGCCTTCAGAAGATTCGTTGCATGTCGGGGAAAACCACAGGTGGTCATGTGTGACAACGCCACCAACTTTGTCGGCGCCAGTAGAGAGCTTGAAGACCTTCGTCGTCAGTTTTTGGACCAGAAATTTCAGCATACGATCATCCGTTCAGCAGAAGATGAAGGCATACGTTTTGATTTTATTCCTGCGCGCTCTCCAAATTTCGGCGGTTTGTGGGAAGCGGCCGTCAAATCGTTTAAATGGCACTTTCGGAGGACGATTGGAACCACATCAGTTGAGCTACGACGAACTAAACACCGTGGTGCAGCAAGTTGCAGCTGTATTAAATTCTCGTCCATTGACCCCTTTGAGCAACGATCCAAACGATTTTTCGGCATTGACCCCTGGCCACTTCTTGATTGGAAGGCCCCTCACTGCTGTACCGGAACCTGATTTTCAAGACGTTCCAGAGAATCGTTGTCTATCTGGCAAAAACCCAGCACTTCGTAACAACAGCTTTGGAAAAAATGGAAGACACACTATCTGTCCGATCTCCATAACCGGACAAAATGGACCAAGCAGCGTGACAACATCAAGGTTGGCACTATGGTGCTCATGAAGGAGGATAACTTGCCGCCACAGCGATGGCACCTGGGCCGAGTGGCGGAAATATTTCCTGGATCGGACAACAACGTCCGAGTAGTAACCGTTCGCACCAAGGACGGACTCTTCAAAAGGGCCATTTCAAAGATTTGTGTCCTCCCTATCAGTGACAACATGTCCCTATCAGGAGAGTTCTAAAACTCTCACATCGTCGGTGCTTCGGCATCGCGGAGGTTTCCTAAAGGAGGCCTCCGCACCCCAGTTAAGTATATGTATAATTTTGAATTGCAAAAAGCTTATGGAATGTTTATCCCCATAGTCGCTATCGTGTCCCAGGTTGGGACACGCATCGATGTTGTCAGCGCATAATCTCATCCCACCGTCAATCTCTGGTCAAAGGTCGTCAACGTGTCGTCAAGCATGATATGTATGTGATGTCGCAAGAATCAATGCAATTTCGTTTAATCCGTTATCATCAGTTCAACCTAGAAAGGAAAAGTTAATTACATCACTTTGCCAGCATCACAGTTCACCATTTTCATTTAGAACAAACCACCTGAGCGTTAGGTACCGATGCTCATCCAGCTGTTATTGCACCGACAAGCTATCTTCAGGGAATGATCAACCCAAGCCGATGGCTTAAGTCACCCGCAGCAACAGCATTGAAGAAGTTCAGTGTGCAACATGGATCTCGTCAATAGTTAGAACGACACTCCAGTCGTTATCCACGGTGCTGGGAGCACCCGCGGAGGCCAGAGCCTCCGCTCCAGGCAAGTCATGTTAATGTTCACAAATTCAGGTTAAAAGCACCCTCTCATCTATAGATTCGATTGATGCCAACACTCCACAGTCGTCGATGCTGCCGATGCGACGACGACGACGACGACGACGACGACGACGACGATGACGGCGATGACGACGATGATGATCCGGTCTTGATGAAATCCTGATGAGCGAGAAAATCCATCCGATACACGAATTTCGAAGCGTTGATGTCCAATTCCATACGGTCCACGTCCAGCAACACACCGTGTAATAGAATCTACCCATAGGACTGCATAGTTCCAATGCAGTGCAGCAGCAAAATTCGACTATCGAAAGATGATTCCTCCATGTAGCAGACACCACAACACAGCGTAGTACAACAATTGTTATCGATCAGCAGCAACCGAGAACAAAGGCCGGTTGTGAGATGTAGGTCAAGGTCGACGATATCGAATCGACCCAGATTTGAAGAACACGAACCGTAAAATTAGTAGTTGAAAATCCAAAACAAACCGAGCAAAACACGATCATTAGAATTCTAGTAGTATTGAAGTAGTGTTAGGTTATACAGTCAGGCAAAAGAATTTTGAACACTTAGAATTTTGAAATGCAGAGATTTCAAGGCGGCCAGCATGTTCAGGCGTAATAATTTCGACCCGTTTGGCAGCACAGATAGGTTCCACATGCTTATCAGTAGTCATCTCGTTTTGTTGTACATCCCATCCTTATCACCGATAGCCGATCGAGTGATATGAACAGATCGTGTTAGAAATTCACCACTGACCTTGGTATCACTGTCGATACCGGGGCAGTAGTTAGTTGTAATCGAATAGTGCACGGGTTTGCGTCGAATACATCTCGGTGAAAAGAGTATCGAGCAATAAATTAATCATTCGTCCGTATAAAATTCGGTATCAATAAAAGGTTTTTCAGTTCCTAATCCCGCGAGTTTTGTTTGAACCGTTGTGTCCGAAGTTTTTCTCCGTGCGTGTGTCCGATTAGTGAACAACGGTTGATTTGGCAACTTTTAGCGATTTTGCCAACTTTGCGTGCGAGTAGCTCGGATTTTCGCGATGCGCGAGCAAAATTTTGATACGCTGCTCTTCTTGCTTGGACGGCATTTTGACAACTGAAGAGTGAATTCCAAAATCAAAATAGGAGCAACATTCTACACCCACACACACCTTCAAAATGAGGGGTGTTCAGGTTTTTTAAATGCAAAATTGAAAGAAATACGTCAAGTTGATATTGACCAAATTTTGACCGTATCGCCCTTTAGACAAACGATTGGTTGGAATTTCGTTGAAGCTGGGCTCTGGTGTGGCTATCAGAGGTCGACCAATCAGAAAATGGCCTGGTGTCAATATTTTGACGTCTGGATCCGATGTTAAGCAGACGGTTCGAGAATTCATTATAGCTTCGACTTGACTAAGTCCCATTCCATACTCTTCAGATGTCAAGATAGCTGTTTTTAAGGTCCTCTTCGGGTGATATTTTGTTGTCTTGACTGCACTCTCCCAGAGGCCGCCAAAGTTAGGAGCTTCTGGTGGGATGAATTTCCAGGAGATCTCTTTCGGCTGGCAGAAGGATGCTATCTCGCTGACGGTATCGCGGTTTTGGAAAAGGAGATACAGGTCATGTAATTCAGATTTGGCCCCCTTAAAGTTGGAGCCACTGTCTGAATGAAGTTCTCGGGAAAGACCCGGTCGGCTAACGAAACGCTGAAGTACGGCCAGGAATGCAGCAGTTGAAATATCGAAAACTAATTCCAAATGAACGGCCTTAGTCGACATGCAGATGAATACTGCGATGTAGGCCTTAACAATCCTTGGTTTATGACGGCCTTCCTTGACAAATACCGGTCCGGCGTAGTCGACGCCAGTTTTCAGAAAAGGTTCAGTTGGTGTTATTCGACAGGCTGGCAGATTTCCAATTAGTTGGCTAGATGTGTTACAGTTGAATGACTCTTACAATTAGATGCAAGGCTGACCGAAGTTCTTGGATTGTAGGGTGAGGTTGTAGTACTCGTTCGTTGTGGAACTTCATCCGACAGTTTCGGATGAATCGTTGGATTAGCGCCATTACTCGATGGAGTTTTCGGAATAAGTTGAACTTGGAAAACACCACCAACTCTTCTTCGTTTATGGCTGGAATGGCGGTTATATTTACCTGTTTTAGCTCTGGAAGATCTTCGTCTGGGATGCCGGTTGGAGTCTCCGGTTGATACTTGGCGTGGTTGAGAAACGTCGGTCCATTCCACCAAAGTTCATTAGTAGTCAGTACTTGAGGGGAAGCTGTCCTCTAGAGGTTAAATCCGCTGGGTTTTGTTTAGATTGGATGTACTTCCAAGGATAACCATTGGTGCTTTTTAAAATTTCTGCTACACAGTTGCGCACAAACACCTCAAGGGATGACAATGGTTTCCTTAACCAGGCAAGATCCACTTGGATGTCGTACCACAGAACAATTTGTGATACTTCTTGTTGAAAGCAATCCAGCTCCTTTACGAGCAGCCGTGCAAGAAGTCTGGCACTGAGTAGTTCTTTCCGTGGAATGCTCATCTCAGCAATTGGGGACACCTTTGACTTACTACACAACATGGTAAGTCGGGCTGTACCATTTGGAAAGATACAGCGAACATAAATGACCGCCCCATATGCAACTGTAGAGGCATCGGAAAAGCCGTGAGTTTCTATGGCGGTAGCGTCAGCAGATATCGTGCATCGAGGAATTTTTAGCAGGAGTAGCGCTTCACGAAACTGCTGCCAAGATCGTAGCAGTTCTCCTTCCAATGGGGTATCCCACGGGAGTCCGGCCTTCTAAATAAGCTGCACAATCATTTTAGCATTTACGGTAACCAGCGTCACAAGACCCAGAGGATCAAACAGTTTTCCAATTTCGGACAGCACCGTTCGCTTTGTGGCTTGGTTGGCTTCCCTATCGGTTTGGCTGGTAATGAAGATAAATTCCTCGGTGTGGACTCCAAACTAATCCCAATGTCTTCATCACATCAAGTACGGTGTTGTCCAAATGTACTAACTTTTCACGGTCCCGTTCTGGCATATTTTCTAGGACTTCTGTATTGTTGAAGTTCCATTTGTGGACGGGGAATCCACCTCGTTCAAGTAGATGTTGAATTTGGATTTGACTTGTTATAGCTTCCTCTACGGTGTTTGCGCCAGAGATGACATCATCAACGTAAAAATCCTGGCGGACGCTTCGGACTGCTAGCGGGAAGGACTCACCTTTGTCATCACAAAGCTACATCAGACATCTGGTTGCCAAGAATGGTGCTGCAGCTGTCCCATAAGTTAGGGTTGTGAGTTCCAGGATGCGGAGATCTTCCGAGCTTGACCTCCAGAAAATACGTTGGAATCGTGCGTGTATTTGTGCTATGCGTATTTGCCAATACATTTTTGATGAAGACAATTTGATGCTTCCGGAAACGTAACAAAATGCTGAAGATGTCGCTCTGCAGTGTAGCTCCAACTAGCAAGACGTCAATTGAGTGATTTTTCGTACGGGCAGCCTTAGCGGAGGCGTCAAAAACCATTCGAATTTTTATTGTTGAATTTGATGGACGTAGGATGGCTTGGTGTGGCAGATAGTACACTTGTTGATTGGAAATATCATCGGATTCACTTATCTCTCGACAATGACCCAGTTCTTCATATTCATCGATGAATTGACAATATTGTTGTTTCAACTCCAAGTTCTTCTTGAAGCTTCGTTATAATGAGAGGAACCGACGCATGGCCAGATTTCGATTGTCTCCTAGCTCGTGCACCGTTTCACGAAATGGCAAACTTACCTCATATCGGCCGGTCTCATCTCTAAAATGGGTGGATTGGAACATCGTTTCACATTCATCTTGTTCGCTCGGATGTGATGTTGATTCCGGAATTTCTTCCAGCTCCCAGAACTGACGAAGAACTTCAGAAGTAGGATCCGTAAACCACCTTTTCCTTGGCGTAGGTTTTGACCCCACCGATTCCAGCGATGGGTACATGTACAGGTCGTCTTTCAGTGGCCAAGCGATCAGCCATTGCCTTGGAGAGGAAATTCACTTGAGAACCGCTATCCAGTAGTACACGGCACGGAGTTGTCCAACCACGAGAATCCTTGATTCGTACCACGGCAGTCATAAGCATCACGGTTTTGGCACCTTTGGAGTGGCTACACGGTACAACAGAGTTGGTGACTTGCTGAGATTCCGAACGGGTGTCGGAAGAGGTTTGGCAGGCTGATTCTTCATGTTGGCTGGTGGTTTTGAAACTAATTCTTCATGCAACAGAGCGTGGGGTTTTCTCTGGCAGCGGGAGCATGTTTTATTTGACGAGCAATTGATGGATCGATGACCAGGTCGAAGGCAGTTAAAACAGATTCTCAAGTCCTTCACTTTCTCATTTCGATGAGCAGCTGACAGCTTATGGAACTCCGGGCATTCAAAATGGCGATGGCAGCCGTTACACACCAGACAGGAATTGCTGGTGTTTCCGGTTGTGACAATGTAGGCCTTTTGGTTAGCTGGTTTAGAATTTAGTTGTTGTCTAGGTTCTCTTGATGTCATCTGGTGCCAATTTATGAAACGTTCTAATACCTGGCATTCGATTCGAAGAAATGCCACAGTTTCTTGGTACTGAGGCAGCTGGGCATGCTTCTGTGTCCTCTCCCACAACTGGAGCGTTTGATCGTCCAACCGCAAAGTGAGAATCTTCGTCAGTATGAGACCAGATAGTTCATTAACTATGAACATCGAAAATGTCCACGGCTTCATCTTCCTGTTTCAACTCGTTGGAAGGCGTAACAGCAACTACCGCTTGATGAATCGAAACAAACTCGTTGTTATGAAGGTCGAGCTTTTTCGAAGAAAGCTTTCGCAGCGACGCATTGACTTTGTTCGGATTGTCCTCAGCTTCTTCAAGCGCACGGCTTATCGCACTCGCTTTGGATTGAACTTGCTAACGCTGATGATTTGGAAACTGTTTGGGATCATCTTCCCCCTCTTTGGATTCTTTCTTCGGCGTCTGCTTCTCTTTCTGTGTGTGGTTCACTTTAGACCTTTTTTCAACTCGCTTTTTACGTTAGAAGAAATTGATTGGAAGTCCGGTTTGGTAGGACCATATGTTGGCGCGCTTCTCGGCACCAAGGCGGGGGATTTTTGTTGGTTTCTGCTTACACATCACCTCACTTTTTTTATGCTATTACTGGTATCACCGTGATCATAAATGAACTCCGTGAGGTGGAAGTGACAGTGAAGTGAAAATCGTAGTAGCCCTAAGAAAATCTACGGTTTGCGTCACTTTTTTCGGTGGCGTGATGGTGTCGTGGCAACCATAATAACACCGAGTTCATTCGAATCGTCACCTCGGATGAACTCTGCCATATTTTTACACTTGGGTGACATTCGTAATAAGGTTTTTTGTTTTCACTTCGTTTTCACCGTGAAGTGAAAACCGTAATAAGCCCCGTATTGTATCATCTCCATGCCTACCGGATGGTTGTAAATCGGGCTTGCTGCTGTCTGATGTTGCACAACGTTCAGTTTCAGTTGCCGGAGCGGACGGTTTGGTCGCGATCAATGACTGTCCCCCTCTGCCTAAGATGTCTAGAATTTTTCCTTCACGAATTTTTGTTTAGATCAGACCGAGAATTGAACCCAGCCAGACTTATCTTAGGCAAGACCCAGCTTTAATTTCATGGGAGATTCTGGTTCTAAGCTTTTGTTTTCCAATATCTTCTAATGATTGAAAGATAATTATTCCAATTCAAAGAAAACAGTCAAGGTAATGTTCAAGGTAACAACTCATAACTAAATTTCATAAATCATAAATTTGGAACACGTTTTCGAGAACTGCAACACTCCTTTGCCTCAGACACCAACTCCTTCTTTTATTTTGCGATCTTCTCCCGTCAACACCCTGCAGCATTGAAATATTAAAACACATAAAAGTTCATTGCTTTAATTTCTCCTCCCGACTTTTGCCGCAATTCACCGCCCATATCGCATCCGAATAACTCAACCAAGCAAGTTCAACCGTCCGCATTCGCCGCCGGAGACTCATGTTTATTTATTTGCCATTTTCTATTCATTTCCGCCGTGTGCTCTCAGTGCTCTCGGAAAACCTCCCGGGAAAGCCACGGCCTCCGGAGGACGGCATTCTCGGCTCTGACTCAATGTATTCATCCACAGCTGCAGGGGAAGCCGTTCGCCAACCTTCTTTTTTGTTGCCCTCGATCGAAAGAATTTCAATGTCGAATGATGTGGAGCATTTTTTTTATTTTCAATTCACTCCACCTAGGTTAGGAGAAGGCAAAATATGGTGCACCAATTGAAACAAACAAAGTACATGCATACAAATTTGACCTTGTTCTGTTGGAAAACATTAAAATTTCAAGGCAAATGCCTGGAGGAGGTGAAAGACATAAACCGAAAAAAAAAATAGCTGAACAGAAGAGAAAGAACATGAACATCGTATGCAGAATGTGCTCTTCCGGGCTTGCGAAGGGCTGCAAGTGGCATTCCTAATTTAGCCAACGTGCGGAAATGAACTTGACTCCGTTTTGCGGATTTTTTCGTTCAGTGTTCTTCCGTTTAGCTAACTTGGCTGCATATTTGCCGTGTGGCCAGCGGAGATGCTTTAATTCAATGAAGGTATCGATTTTTCGTGGATGCTCGTTGGGCTTCTGGGAATTATGAGTTCTTTTTTATGGCTGAGAAGTTCCAGGCACCATTTGTAATGAATTTGACGCGCCTTTCTCATACAAACCATCTAGTGGAAAGCTTAATTGAATTGCGTATTTTGTTATTCGTTTTATCGGATCATATTGTTGGAAGGAGATTCTCTTATTCCCGCAGGTTTCGCGTAAGTGTCTCTGCTTACGGGCCTGCCGAACCCTTTTTGGCCCTTCATACAGCAGTATGTTGAACTTAAAACGGTAACAAAGCATGATCTTTCTGTTAAGTGGAACTACATGCAGGGCATGGCCCACGCTAGGATGGTGGCTTCTTACATACATACATACATACAGAAGTTCCAGGCACCATTTGATTTGCACGGAGAGAGGTGACAATTGTCACCTAGTATGAGAGAGCGAATAGTCTCGACTCACACGCCACGCAGAATAAGGCTGTCAATTTGATCTTGAATTAAGTGGAGTTGCATACATGACAAGGTCTTAGGAAAGATAGTGGATATCTTACATACATACATACATACATACATACATTTTCAAAATCAGTTCAATACTCATTAATGGGTATATTTTTAGCCAGCAATGGGTGAAACATATCTTTGGAACACCGCTGTAGACATTTTTGACGTAGACTACGTCTTACGGCAAGGGTAGGGTGTCAAATGAAAATCTAAAATTTTGCGACCGTCACGAAAAACCGTACGTTTTGTACGCGAATAACTCAAATAATTCACGATAGATTTACATGATTTCTTCTTTAATCGGTCGGAAATTTTACCGCGCTCCAGTTTAATTGTCAAACATTATTCTCAAACTATAGTAAACTATTGAAAATAACGCAAATATAAGGTGATGTCTTATAATGTCATTTTGCAGACTAAATTTACCACATTCCCTATCACAGATTTCAAATCGAAGCAAGGAACGTCTTGCATCATCTTCTTCTTCTTTGTATTAGAGAGGGACTTTAACCAATCACGTCATTCTTCTCTCCATGTACGTCTCGCACGCAGTTGAGAACGGTGTAAAACGAACACTAAGGAAAATTATGCCTCAGTCGTTTGGCAGCATTGATGCTGTGCGGAGCTGGTCACAGGCAGCGGGTCGTAGCTGCTTCATTCGTCCGGCAGCGGGGCTGGTCGCAGAGGTACCTGGTAGTCGCGTAGCAGCTGGTGGTGAGATGAACCAAGGCTCTCCCAAACATCGATTGTCGCGATGAGGTAAAATGGCGGATATGGGGGCGCACAATCGCGTCGGTTTGTGCAAGCCGCCATCTTACCTCATCGTGGCGATTGTTTCGCCGCGACTTCGAAAACGCTGCTGTTTGGGGGAAAGCGTCCTTATGGGGCGAGCAGCAGTAGGTGGAAATAATCTGTCCTTTTGAGGACAATGAATTAAAATAAAAGAGTTGTTTATTAAAGAACTAATCTTAAATTTAGCTCGGTGCTCGATGGAGGGCGAGCCGTCGGTACAAATTTTACCCAGCTGGTTAGCGCAATCCATTAATTGATAATCTGTCCTTTTGAGGACAACCAAGCCAGTTCAGAGAGTTGTTTATATAAGAATCAAATTAATATTTCGTTCGGTTTGTAACCAACCAATCCCCGTAACGGATGATATGTAAACTAGAATATTAAATTAACTAAGCACACCACAAATCAAATCAAATAAAAATAATGAAGATGAAGAGCCCCTCTGGCTAAGCAATTAAATTGTAAAACTTAATGTAAACATTAAAACAAACGAAAAATAAAGACACATTTTAAGTAAGAAATCGTTCGGTTTGTGCGTCATTTAATCTAGTGCCGATTTGTTCGTCACGACTACAAAAACTCTACTGTTTGCGGGAGAGCCTCCATGGAAGGCGAGCAGGACAATTCTCCGACGGTGGAAATTTTCCTAGCTGGTTGGCGCAACCCGCGATGAATCAATAAATCAATTCAATTTCTAATTTAAGAGAGCAATTTTAATAAGAGTTTATCTTACATTTCGGTCGATTGACAGTCATATTGGATTTTGCCAAATCGTTACTAGGCAACAGTGTACTATGCAGCGGATCCATAAAATCAGTGAAAATAAATCAAAGCCTGCCGGTTGCTTTGTTGTTTTGAAATGGAATGGCCGATTGATCACATGAGAAAGTCATTTAGATGTTATCAAGTAGCAATCTATTCCGTATAGTATACCGAATATAGCCGAATGCCCGGAACGATGAAATAAACAAACTTTACTGAAATTCGTCCGAACAAGAATCCTAAATGATATCCATATCCATCGAAATTTTTCGACTCAATAATGTTTGTTGGTGACTTTTCATGGTCCAGTACAGCAAACGCCTTGTTAAGCATGTCTTAGCAAAGGTATAACTAGTTGAATATCGTTTCTAGCTAAATTATTGTATGAGTTATAGTTAAAACTGTACTCGTGCTCTACATAATAATAACTTCCTGAACTTTGAACATTTTTTGAGACGCTTACACATCTGAAAATGTTGCAATTGATTATTGTGTTTTCATAGCAATCACTTAACCTGTCGGATATTTTCTGATAACGAATTTTATCGTAATTTGAATTCTAGAGTATTTCAATGTTTATTATTACTCTTGAAATCCAGAATTGCTAAAATTGCAAACATTGTAAAGTTTTGATTCTTTGAAGTTGAATTATGCAAGGGCATACTACAACTCAGATTGTATACAAATGATCTGAATGGTATGGTATTTAAATGGTGAATGTTGAAAAGGAGACAAGGCATCAGTCAAAATATATGTTTGTATGTACGTATTATAGAATTTCCTCCGCAGCCTGTCGTTACTGAAATCCCCCAAACGATGCAAAACATTGTTGATGGTTCCGGCGATGGTGAGCATTCCGAGATGCAGGCACAGTATGACATACGAATAAACATTTAGTAATGTCAAGCGCTTATGCTTATAAGAATGACTAAAACTATCATTAATTTAATAATTTTATATTCCATAACAGATCCTCAACTATCTTCTAGGCCTTAAAGATAGTCCATCGTAAAACGTGCAACCGTGACCGTGTCATAATTTAAACCAAAAGGTCCTTTTCAGGGCCACCAAAGAGTTATAAAGAGTGTACAAGTGAATTTTCCCTTATACTGACTTCATAAAATCCAAACGGCCCTTTTCAGGGCCACCAAATAATATCTCAAGAGCGTACAATAGAATTTTCCTCACATACGGGCTTCAGAACGCTGGTCTAATGTCCCATAAGAGCCGCACCCGTCATATTGTGACTTAAACTGCTTCTATCGGTAAGGGTAAGCGACCGGCGCGAATAATTGAAACATTTTTAACGCTAATAATAACCACACAGAATTCCCCTGACATTATAATGCATCACTTGGTTTAACGTAGTCTACGTCAACCGGTCGTGTCTTGTACACAACCCCACTGATTTTTTAGATTCGACAACGGAAACACTTATGAAGGCTTGCAACAGTGTCCCGTTTCGAAATGTGAGGAATTCATTGGATGTTGTGTCAATGAGCTGAAACTGTATGTGAAGAACTTCCACCAACCAGCTCGAAGAACTCCATCCCATTCAAGTGTGGTGATTGTGGAGCCTGGCGTAATACGTTCCTGCAGTTAAGCGCTGCATCCTGTGCTGATATGAACACGCTCAACACTGAAATGAAAATGACTTAGTTTTGTTAAAAGTGGAACTACCCTAATTAGAGTAGCAATGGGGTTACTAATTTTTGATTTACTAGGCTATTTGTCAAAATTGGTGTAAACATTACCCAGTATCTAATTTTAGATGACTGAAAAATTTGAGTAAAGGCTACTCATTTCCATTGAAACCAGATGCGGCCGATGGAGTGTTATTAATTTTATAATTAAAAAAAAAAACAAATTGAATCATATCAAAACCTCCATGTTTTGTGCTCTGCTCTGGATAGCTATTTTGCTTATTTTTGAAGCATGTATAAGTAACATTTACTTCATTTTATTTACGCTAAAGCTTGAGGAATGTAGTTAAGGATAACTTGATGAAGCCAAGAAAGTTTGAGCTGTTTAGTGGAATACCTGTAACTAGAAATGAGAAGAAAAATTAGTATTTTCCATTCAATTCCAACTACCTTTATTGCTTATCTTGACAGATACGCATATTTCGTCCTCAATGTGCAGACTTTTTCAGTGTTGTGTACTTATAACTCGACTGAAAGAAAACTGACTATTCGGACGGGGGTTTTTAAAAACACCTGCACGCTTACTCTGCTGAACCACTAATGAATTTTTATTGATATTATTCTTAAAGCTAACCTGCGCTAACTAATAAACTGCTGACCTATAATCATTATACCTGTCGATAGTAGTCCAAGGGTCGGTCGTCGTCGTTTGTGTTGTCCGGATGTTTACTGCTGATGCATGTACGGTTTTGGGGTGTTGTCACTTGGATTGTTGTTGATGCTTTCTGTTGATGCAGCATGCTGGAGGAATGACCGCTGGGTTTGGTGTTTGTTACTAAGTGTTGATGTGGTCCGAATAATGCCTGAAGAATGTTTGCTGATGATGTCGTTGCCAATTGAGTTCATGTATGTGGATTGCTTTGTATCTGCTGATGTGGCCCGAATAATGATTGTAGGATGTTACAATCTGGGTTTGTGATGATGGCTCGGTTGGTAACTTTTATACAGTTTTCGAAATACAAGAACATTAGCGAACATTCTTTTGGTATACCTATCTCAAAAGTCAAAAACAAATTTACTTAAAGGGCGATATCAACTTGACGTATTTCTTTCAATTTTGCATTTAAAAACCTGAACACCCCTCATTTTGAAGGTGTGTGTGTGTAGAATGTTGCTCTTATTTTGATTTTGGAATTCACTCTTCAGTTGTCAAAATGCCGTCCAAGCAAGAAGAGCAGCGTATCAAAATTTTGCTCGCGCATCGCGAAAATCCGAGCTACTCGCACGCAAAGTTGGCAAAATCGCTAAAAGTTGCCAAATCAACCGTTACAAATGTAATTAAAGTGTTTGGAGAACGTTTGTCGACAGCCAGGAAGTCTGGATCGGGGGAAATCGAAAACCGGAAGCCGCTGAGACGACAAAGAGAGTTGCCGATAGTTTCAAGCGAAACCCTAACCTATCTCTCCGAGATGCCGCAAATAAGCTGGGTGTATCGTCTACAACCGTGCATCGAGCCAAAAACAGCCGGACTATCGACTTACAAGAAGGTAGTGACTCCAAATCGCGATGATAAACAAAATACGACGGCCAAAGCGCGATCCCGGAGGCTGTACACGACGATGCTGACGAAGTTTGACTGCGTGGTAATGGACGACGAAACCTACGTCAAAGCCGACTACAAGCAGCTTCCGGGACAGGAGTTTTATACGGCAAAAGGAAGGGAAAGGTAGCAGATATTTTCAAGCACACGAAACTGTCAAAGTTCGCAAAGAAATATCTGGTTTGGCAAGCCATCTGTACCTGTGGCTTGAAAAGCAGCATTTTCATAGCTTCCGGGACTGTCAACCAAGAAATTTACGTGAAAGAGTGTTTGAATAAACGTCTGCTGCCTTTCCTGAAGAAACACGGTTGTTCCGTACTGTTTTGGCCGGATTTGGCATCTTGCCATTACGGTAAAAAGGCCATGGAGTGGTACGCCGCCAACAACGTGCAGGTGGTTCCCAAGGACAAGAACCTCCCAACACGCCAGAGCTCCGCCCAATTGAGAAATACTGGGCTATTGTCAAGCGGAACCTAAAGAAGACCAAAAAAACTGCTAAGGACGAGCAGCAGTTCAAGGCAAACTGGCTTTCTGCGGCGAAGAAGGTGGACAAGGTGGCTGTACAAAATCTGATGGCAGGGGTCAAGCGTAAGGCCCGGCAATTCGGATTTGGAAAAGCGGAAGCCTAACTGAATATTTTTCCTGAATTTTATACTAATTGAACTTGAAAAAAGAAATTTAATTTGATTTTTTAAATAAACGATTTCACCGATTTACACGCGTTTTCCCTTGACCAAATTTTGACCGTATCACCCTTTATAACGAGTACACCTTCTCGTAATATTTAAATTGTTCGGCAGGCTTGAGGATGTTTTGAGCAGCAATGAGCCGGTATTGGATTGGCAGCTGGCAGTGGCAATTACCCTCGGGGTGCACTCGCTAGCAATTTTTATACAGGTAGCTGATGACTCAGCTGGCTGTTTGCTAACAAGCGGCTGGCTAGGCAGTCAGTTAACCAAGCCAGTGGTGAATTTAAAGCCAGCCATCATAAGATATAACGCAACGTTGAATGATATGGACGGAATGTGCCAGCTGGGTTCACATAATTGCTGATGTGTGCCGAAAATGCATTTACTAGCTAATGCCAGCTAATGATCAGTTATCAATTATTAGCAGATAATTTATTTCAAACCTTTGTTGAAGTTAATCATTGTTAGTTGTACTGCAAGTTGAACTGCTTGGAACTTTTGTGTTCGGGAGGACCTATGGTAAGGTTTCAGTTGCCGAGTACCCAAAAACGGTAAGTGGTCTTCTGTTGACGGTTGAGCTATTTATTTTAAAAAAACCTTATCCCCGGAACGCTCTAGGAGACCTAATTTGGCTGTCCGGCTGTAGCCAGCTAACACTTTAATATTGATAAAAATTTAATTTTGCGAAAGCAAACTCAAGTTCATAATGCAAAAAAAAGATGTACGGCAAACTCCTCTCGGTACTGATCGCTTGTTGAAATCTAGCATGTTTGACGGCGCTCCCTTACTGGCTCCAACAACCCATTGCATTTTTCCTTTGCTGGACAGAAAATTGCAACAGAGAAAAAGTAATTAATTTTCAGCACGAAGCCCCCCTTAAGTCCCCTGGCGGCAGGTCGACGCAGGTCAATTCGAAGGACATTAAATTTTCCTCTTTTTCCTTTTTTCCGTTCTCAAGACGAACGACAATCGAACGGCCATAAAATTCCGGAACAAGTTCCCTCTCGCTTTGCTTGCTGCGTTTGATGATTTCTTCCACTTCCGTTCCGTTGCTTTGCGGCCACCAACGACCGACTCACAGGGCGGCGGCGGCGGCTGAAAGCGAACATCTGCGACGTTTTCCTCCGCAATCAGAGTAGTTGCGTGAACCCTTTTCCCGATTTGATGGGTTTGTGGCAGGGGGGCGGGGGTTCTGCAGTCATTAGGGTTTGTTTTATCGAACGGCTGCCGGTTTTTTCTTCTTGAACAAGTTTAGTATGATGTTTTAAAAAGCAAGTAGGCGAAATGCTGGCTTCGGTAGTGTTGACTGTTTTCGGCAACCGATTTTTATAACACTAATTCTATTTATTCTTTCATCAAAGCACTTCACTTTATATATTCAATTGAGAAGTTTCACACTTTTTAAAGCCACTTTCAAGCCGTATCGTATGATTCTGTTGAGTGTAACGGATAGAGGATCACACTCAAAAAAATCGACACGTTGTTTCCACGAAGAAGATTTGGTTACGTGTTCAGTTGGAAGTTTCGTAAAATTTCACGTGAAAACAACGTGGCGATTTTTTTGAGTGCACGGATCAAACAAACGTCAAATGTGTGCACGACGTAGTGAAAATACTCATGAAAGGAATCTGGAATCTGTTAAGTGTGCCAAAAACATGCAAAACCCCCCTATTTGTACATTTACTTTTCTTATTTTGCCAACACAAATACAGGAAACCGTCCAGATCGGCTGCCTCGAATGAACCACCATCTATTCGAATTGTCCTCCCTTCGGAATATCGTAATTGATGACACAAGAAAAACAATCGAGTGCTGGCAATTACACCTTCTGGCCGACCGGCTCCGTTTTGGTTCAAATCAAACAAGGCACGAATCGAATGTTCACCTACTTCAATTTGCAGGAAATCCTCACCATCCTGCGAGTAAGTAAATCCCCAACCGACGCGGAGCAAAAAAAGGAGATTCGGAAAGTTGCGCAATGTCTCTTCTTGAGTCCTTTCTTTCTCGACTTGTTCCCAGCGCACTCAGCAAAGCAAAGCCAGAGCCAGCGAAATCCAATTTCCATTATTCTCCGAAGTAGCGAGTGGGTCCTCTCTCTCAAAGGAACCAATTGCCACCCACACCCCTTCCCCTCCGGACCCACTGCTGCGTCGGACAGTACCGTGGCCAGATACACTTTAATATCATCGGAGGCACGGGCCACAACTTTTTCGCTTCGAGGGTTGCAGCATAACGTTTGTGTTTCGGAATTCGAACTACGGTCTACTCGCGCTGTACGTACACAATCAACTGAACGAGGCGGATGGAAGAGTGGAAGACGGGAAATCCGGATTGGGCGGCGGAGGCGAGCAGGAAAGGCTTTTATAAAGTCAGCCACCGTAAAAGTGTTGCAGGATATTAAATTTGCATTTTTATCGTTGGACGAAGCGATTTCCATGAGGCATTTTTCATTTTTTCCCCCATCTTCTTCTTCCATGTAACCGAGGATCAGATAATCGCTGGTCACTGCAGCAACAGCAGTGAAACTACGAACTCCACTCTGGACGTCTAGACTCTGGAGTGCAGATTGCTGAAAGCAGCAATGTTTGCTGCTGAGAGAGGATACGGATAATATGATGAATGAGCTGGTTGATTGTATTGTTATAGTCCCGGATTTAATCGGTTTTGATAGTGGAAAATTGAAGCATTAAATTTTGTGCTGAGGGGTTGAAATGTGGGATTCGGAAATTAACTAGTCTTAATGGTCTGCAGTTCAGCATTTCGTGGTTTGAACATACCAAATTACCGACTACCTTCCTTTCATCGAATAGGAATATTGAATCTTCATTTATAAAACGTCACGCCCCAGTTGCATCTGATTGTGCTCGTCGGTTTTCGGAAATCATTTCAACTGAGCTATCGTCCGACACTCTTACGAAATGCCCAGCCCAACGTCGTTGACTGATTTTGGTGGTGTGTAAAGAAAGACTTTTACACCTTCTTCAACTCGAGGTTGTACGTTGTTTGTTATTTTAACCTGCCCGGATTTCTTTTTTGTTTATGACGTTATGATGGATTATTAGGTTCAAATATCTGTCAGAATGTTCTCCAGAAAACTATAATCATCTTTTTCTCTTTGTTTGGAATATATTGACAATCCAGTAAGGTCGAGTATAGTGCTATGTAAGATGCGGACAGCTACAACACATGTGTCAAAATCGTGGGTGCAAAAATAGAACGAGTACATATTTCATATCTAGATTCTATTTCAATCTCACGAAACTCTCAATATAAGCACACAAATTAGTTTACTTCGTTACTAATTAAGTAAAAAAATAAACTTTATGTTTCTCTTACATACTAATTTTAGGACTTATTGCTAACTGAACTAACTGTGGACTGAACCAACTGAGCTGTCTACTCACTGAGCTATGCTATAAGAACTGATTAAATCGAAACCTTTTTACATCTTTGATTGGAATGCAATGCCGGTGTTATAGCTGGTTTTGTAACTGTTCCTTTCTAGCTAATTGTTTTTATGACGGATTGAATGGCTGGTGCATGTTTTGATGATTCACTTCAATTATGCTTATCATGATTGGTGTGGAATCCAGACAAGCAATGGTACTAACTCACATTCCAACACCACTGCCCAAATAATCATTTAAGTACTATTACCCAAGCAACACAAAACTGCCATAACAGGTTGCAGCTACTTTTTTTTTTGTGACATAATTCAGTCGCATTGAAGTAACTTTAACTGATTTGCAACAAGTGTGCTGCTAGGGTTGGCCATGATCTATACTTGTAGAAAACAATAAAACATCGTTAAAACCTACAATATTACATTGATAAAGGGTGATACGGTCAAAATTTGGTCAAGGGAAAACGCGTGTAAATCGGTGAAATCGTTTATTTAAAAAATCAAATTAAATTTCTTTTTCAAGTTCAATTAGTATAAAATTCAGGAAAAATATTCAGTTAGGCTTCCGCTTTTCCAAACCCGAATTGCCGGGCCTTACGCTTGACCCCTGCCATCAGATTTTGTACAGCCACCTTGTCCACCTTCTTCGCCGCAGAAAGCCAGTTTGCCTTGAACTGCTGCTCGTCCTTAGCAGTTTTTTTGGTCTTCTTTAGGTTCCGCTTGACAATAGCCCAGTATTTCTCAATTGGGCGGAGCTCTGGCGTGTTGGGAGGGTTCTTGTCCTTGGGAACCACCTGCACGTTGTTGGCGGCGTACCACTCCATGGCCTTTTTACCGTAATGGCAAGATGCCAATCCGGCCAAAACAGTACGGAACAACCGTGTTTCTTCAGGAAAGGCAGCAGACGTTTATTCAAACACTCTTTCACGTAAATTTCTTGGTTGACAGTCCCGGAAGCTATGAAAATGCTGCTTTTCAAGCCACAGGAACAGATGGCTTGCCAAACCAGATATTTCTTTGCGAACTTTGACAGTTTCGTGTGCTTGAAAATATCTGCTACCTTTCCCTTCCTTTTGCCGTATAAAACTCCTGTCCCGGAAGCTGCTTGTAGTCGCGACGTAGGTTTCGTCGTCCATTACCACGCAGTCAAACTTCGTCAGCATCGTCGTGTACAGCCTCCGGGATCGCGCTTTGGCCGTCGTATTTTGTTTATCATCGCGATTTGGAGTCACTACCTTCTTGTAAGTCGATAGTCCGGCTCGTTTTTTGGCTCGATGCACGGTTGTAGACGATACACCCAGCTTATTTGCGGCATCTCGAGAGATAGGTTAGGTTTCGCTTGAAACTACCGGCAACTCTCTTTGTCGTCTCAGCGGCTTCCGGTTTTCGATTTCCCCCGATCCAGACTTCCTGGCTGTCGACAAACGTTCCCCAAACACTTTAATTACATTTGTAACGGTTGATTTGGCAACTTTTAGCGATTTTGCAACTTTGCGTGAGAGCTCGTTTTTGCGTGCGCGAGCAAAATTTATACGCTGCTCTTCTTGCTTGGACGGCATTTTGACAACTGAAGAGTGAATTCCAAAATCAAAATAAGAGCAACATTCTACACACACGACACACCTTCAAAATGAGGGGTGTTCAGGTTTTTTAAATGCAAAATTGAAAGAAATACGTCAAGTTGATATTGACCAAATTTTGACCGTATCGCCCTTTAGGGTATGTGTCCCTTGAGCCTAATATGCAACGATTGATTACATTTATTATCATAACTCGTAAAGCTTGTTAACTGTAAGCAAAATTCAACTAATTATACACTTGCTTAGATAAGTTTAATACGACGTTCGGTAAGTTGTATCACAAAAAGTTACACAACTCATTTTATAAAGTCAGAAATTTTCGAGGGATATGGATGTAATGTCGGTCTATAAGCACCAAGTTGAGGCTATTCATGGATTCAACTTTGTCCTATTCGACAGATTTATTATGAAACTCTGTCTCTGTACGGTTTATATTTTGACATTCTTTTTTTTTAAATTTATTGCATTGCCAGTTGTATTTACTCTATTATATTACTCTAGAAAATTTCACTAAAAACTAAAATAAAACTGCTTTGAAAAATTCCAGTGATTTTGATATATCGGTCATTCGGTAACGAAAACATTATTTCTTTATTTGTTTCACTTTTTTCATCAACATTCAACAGGCGATTGTATAATCGCTATCTCTGAATAGCTCGATTGAAAATTTGCTTAGCAAAAGGACAGTGGGATTTACCGTAATTACGGAGTGCTCTAGTTCTTTGTTGCTTGAACCGTCGCAGGTGTGCATTGCCCCAAGGTGGTTTGGGACTTTGTCTACGTCGTCCAAACTAAGCCGGACTGATTATAGTCTCCAAGTAAAAGTGCGTGATCGCTGATTCCGAAATGTGAAGATACAGCTTCAACAGAGTCGATGTGGTTGGTTATGCAATTCATGTCGGTCTTGCGGTCAGGTGGAAGATACAGAACCCCTATACTCACTGAACAGTAGGGGAATTTTATCTTGACCCAGAGCTGCTCTAGTGAAACATCGACTGGCGTAGGATCCAAAGAACAGTTCAGGTTAGTAGATGCAGCTATCAACACTCCACCACTTCGAGATTTTTTGCTGTTCAGAGAACTGCGGTCATTTCTAAAGACAGTGTATGACTGGCACGTTTCTGTGAAAACAATGACATCGTTATGCGGTTCATTTACAGCAAGGAAAACATAATCGATTTTTGATCGTAAACCCCTAACGTTCTGGTAATAAACCCGCCATCGGTCACTTCTGGCAGCCGAAATGTTGTTCTCAGAGTTTCAACAGCATCAGGGAGTAGACTATTCTGATGGGAAGATTCGTCGAGCGCAGGCTAGATGGACAGCTCAGGAGTTTCCAATGTGCTAAAAGAGGTGCCTTCCGGGTGCGGTAAAAAGTTGAGAGATGAGTTTTGTACATCGCACAACAAAACTGCGTCCATGACGTCGTACGGCTGAGAGTTGAAATGTTTTCAGAGGATGCAATGTTCGCCATCGAGTTGTATTTGCCTGGTAAGGCAACCCAAGTAGCACACCACGACTGGCGCCTTGACATGACTTACAAGGCACATTTATGCTTTCTCGACCAACGGCACACAGTGTGCTACTAGGACGACTGAGGAACGCTGTGCTGCAGTATCTCGAACACAGGGTCGGGGCGACTGCAGGACGCTGGCAATGCAGCCATACGACTGTGCGTCCGGGGCGCGTCAGTAGCTTCGAAATGGCTGCGTAGTGCTTGACATGCTTGAGCTGCAAGGCGAGAGAACATCAGAGCAGAGAATGCGCTTATTAAATGGGTACTTTGCCTAGAAAGCACAACTCAGTTGCTTATAATTCATTCTATACATATTTTGTTCCTTTGGTTTGCGTTAAGTTGAACCATTTGACGAATATACAACCGTAAACTATCCGATACCAGAAACCGTCATCTTGGATTCCAAAATGAAGTCGGGCATCGATTTCCAGACTTAATTGGCCGCCAGTACCTCTACTTACAACTTGTTCAAGATATTCATATGTAACAATAGCCCCGCGTAGTGAACCAATTTCGGACTACAATCCACCAAACCAAAAGGCCTTGACCTATTGAACAACTTTGCTCAAGACAGTAACTTTGCATATGGCCTCTATGTAGCATCTCGAGATATACCATGTTGGATCCAATTAATACAAACAGTTTGAATGCCAGCTAGCGCCATCTAATAAATCAACTCCAAATTAATTGAGACCTCCTCGAGTTAACTCTTACCCTTTCAAATAAATTCTTAAAGGCACTTCATGCATCTTTAAAGATAAAGTCACAAGAATATTACAAGTTCAAATGATATTGGGTCAAATTGCAGTAGCCGGTTGCCACCACCTACTTTCAGACAATGATGCCCTTTGAAAAGTATGAAATCATTTCTACAAAATCAGCATACAAAATTCAAAAAAATCTTATTTTAATCCTCAAATCAAGCACATATTGTTTCAAATGCTTCATGAACTTCGCGGGGTTTAAAGGTTCTCCAATTTTCTAGCAAAACTCATAAGGTAGTCTTTTAAGCTTTTAGTTTAGCTTAGCTAGCTTGACTGACTGTACGTATCAAAGGTTGCTAATCCGTGATTGATCATAATCAGTGAAATAGCACAACGAATCAACTGAATGGGGCTGGGAGTAACCGGCCATTCTCACTGTACACTTTTCAGTGACTCAATTTCGATAACAATCAATAACGACGCCGGCCATGTCCTTGCAATTAGGTGGGAATAGGGAAGGAAGGTTAGTGTGACCTTTGTTTTTTAGGAACCGTCTTTACCTCTGCATCCATCACAAAGGTCACAGGAAGGATGTGTTTCTATGTTAGTAGGGTAGGGCTCGATAGATCAGGACTCACCTTGATAAGTGATGTGATCAAATAATATAGTACATATAATTCAGGGACAGAAATGGATAACAATTACCTGTCTCCCTCCGCATTTTTAGGGCACTTACCACCTTTCAATTTTCTGAAAATCCATTGCAAGGTCCGACTGGTTGGCGTTCTGCTTCTTCCAAGGTATCTAAATGGTGCCTATCCAAGCCTCGCCAAAAAAAGTTCTTTAGAAATTTCTTTGTAACAAAGTGAAAAAATTTTGTAGAAAGTTAAAAGACTATATGGCCTCGCGACATTAATTCTTTGAAATATCACAGTAGGAAGTATTTTAAATGAATTATAATTTAATATAACTGGCAATGTTCATGGTTGTTTTTAGGAATGTTTTTTTGTCTTGACTAAGAAAGGGTTCAAACTTCTATCAAAACATACTTTTAACCGAGAAATACAAATTTTGTATTTAATTACCTCGATAATTCTCATGTTTGGTTGAAATTTATATTTCATTTGTATGAGATCCCCTTTCCCAGAGAGTTTGTAAGGAGCATCCTCCCTTGTAGAGTTGGAGGGATCTTGAAGAACCATAGAAACATTTCTTGCTTCCAAAATCCTCCACATGAAAAGTTTGGTTCCATTGGTTCCATGGTTAGTTCTCGAGTTATGCAGAAATTTATGGTTAGTTTAGTATGAGAGCCCTCCCTCTTTCAGAAAGAGTAGAGGTCTCAAGCTACCATAAAAATACCTTTTTCTTTCGAAAACTTTGCACGTGATAAATTTGCTTGCATTTGCTTCATTAAATCTCGAGTTATGTAGAAATTTGCATTGCATTTATTTGGGAGCTACCCTTTTCAAGAAAAGGAGGGTCTCCATAGATACACTTTTAGTCTTTCTAAACCTTCAGAAGCCAAAATTGACAGACAGACAGACAGACAGCGTATCATTTGCCAAAACGGACTCTGCCACCAACCCAACCTATTATTCTATATTCGTGGAAACGCAAAGGACTCCTTAGCTTCCAGTTTTATGAATGTAAAGTCAACACATTTCTACTCTTTTCTTATATATTGTTATATATTGATTAGGATCTCCCGGTTTTACACATTGAGGATGTATGTTAGTCCCAAGCATCATCTGTTGGTTCTATGTGTAATTACAGCTCATCTAGCACCACGAAGCAACTCGGGCGGTCAAACATGCTCATACTCATGCTCGACTTTTGAAGTCTATTTAGCTTTGATCTTTGTTTACGTGAACAATCACCAGTCGACGAGATTGGCGCTAAAATAATAGCTCTTCTGGTTTGCTGTCAAATGAGATTTTGAATCACATTGAAGGCAAACAACAAATCATGCCAACACTTGATGTTCGTATTGTTTTGACAGGTAGGCTCTCTGAGTTGTTGTTTACGCTGTGGTCGTTGCCATGGGCCTGGAAAGAATTTGCTTTTTTTTAAAGTAATTTCCATGCACCCTTTGATTGATTTGTGAAATGTCGGCTTGAACAGATTTTGTTCTTGCAATCTCCTTTAATTAACACTTGTTAATTTTGACGTTTTTCTTATTTCGACAAAGTCTGCTCGAATTTCAATTCATCTGAATTTTTGCTCGAGCAGAAATTCACCTAAAGAGACAAACCTCTTTCGCTGTACAACAGAACCAGACCGCGCCACGATGGCGACCATTCAAAGCACGGGTCGCAACCAAATGCGTGCCGAAACAAACCTCAGAATTATTGGGTGTGTTCCCTGCTCGGGTTCCAAATTATACCGAGCAAGCTTGGCACGCATTACCGCTAAACCTCTTGGACGGACGTGCTTCTAATTGCGGCACATGAAGAACGAAGGAGTGGCCGGAATCAAGTTTTCATTTACGACTGAACAAAGCACAGCGGCGAGAATCGAAAAAGGCTCGAATCAGGCACTAAGCGAGGCGACATCTGCGGGAAAGTGTTTCTCCCGGATCCTCGGAAAATGATGTTGCCCTCCTCGTCGGCGGTGGCGATCCGGTGAATGGTGTTCCTGCAATTAATTACTATCATTATGATGTTTTCGTTCGTTTTTCGGACTGCTGACAACATCAGACCACCAATATGTGTACTGTGCGTGTACTGTTTTGGGGACACAGCAAATTGGGCTCGGTTTCGCCCCGAGCATAATGAAAGAGACGTGATGATGCTATCAAAACTAAATTCGATACAATCAATTTGGTCGCTTAATTATCGCCTGTCGCCGGCCGGCAGATATTTCATCCGATAAAAAATGGGGTTGCCAGAACCGTGTGTATACTCTGGGGATGAGTGCAATTTTCTTTGTTGTCCATTACCGGGTTTGTTTTCGGTCGGTGAACTCTTCTGCCGTGGAATTGTGGAACTGTTTGTTTTCGATACAAATAAATCAACCGTTTATTGTACCTACATGTGCAAAACATCCACAGCAAATCGATGGCTTGATCGTGACACGGAAGCTTCGCTTTGCTCACGTTTGTCGCTATGGTGGCTTCTATTTTGTTTATGAGCAAATCACAGGCTCCTGCGATGACGAAGCGTTTTATTTCACCGAGGCACGTTCACCGACACACATGCGTCTCCATCATAAAAATCTCCCATGCTGTTGAATAATTGAAATTCCTCGAAAGCCGGCGGCGCTCGGAAAGGAGATCCTCCCCCCTCGCCAGGCGAAAAAGTTAATTTCACTCGCTGATTGATGGTTATGATGATGCATTTTCGCACGCTTTACGCTCCTGCTGAAAGTTGTGAGGATCCGCAACCTCAATAACTTCATTCGTTCCTCCGCGTGTAAGAGTACTGCTTGCTTATTACTGACTCACTCACTCGCTCCGCTCTCGCTGGTGCTGGCAGGAAACTTTCTCGTCCCTGCTTGCCGTTAGTTTTCCCGGTGCTCATTTTTCTCATTAGAATTTTACCCGCACCACGTACCGCTGCGATTGCTGGATGGCGTCGGGAAATGCCTCACGGCGGCGTAGCAAATTATTCATCCGGGTTTGTAAGGGAAGATGCGGTGCTGCCAGTGGAGCGATGCAACTTGCCGGTTTTTGGGAGGGAAGGGGGATTTGCTAAGGAAATGTTCTTGCTTTTCAACCTGCTGAGGTCGATCCGTTCTAGTGGGGGCATGACGACGTGGCAAATTGAGGCTCATGATTATGCTTTCTTCCCTTCAATTGATGGGGATGTGGATTGAAGGATGGCTTGCTCTTTAACGTGTTTGGTTGTTGGTATTCCATTTCTCGTATGAATCTTTCACGGATGAATTATTAAAATTTAGCCTCAGTGTGGTTTAATAGGGATTTCATTATGTGTGAAGAAAAGATGTACCAGCTTGCTTTTATTAACTTTCTTGAAGATTATGAAATAAACTTTTCGTTGTGTCAGGCAAACGGAATTCCTGTGATGGGCCTTACTTTAGATCTGCCAATAAAGCAGATATTTCATTCTCCAGACAGTGGTGTAAGAAACTCAGATTACAGGTCTCTGCGGCAATCTGAAAATACTAGATGAAAGAAGTAACGCAACAACAGATGAAGAAGTACCAGCTTTTCAGATATTTCAGTGATTCATATTGAGGCTTGTTCTCAACAAAATCTGGACAGATTTAGTTTTGAATAAAACAAATTTTTGTTAGTTTAATCCAACATGCATTTTTTATTCATTTAATTGTGCATTATTAGTCATCTTCAAACTAATTAAAATTACTTAATTAGACTCCATGAAGAAACTACGAACTTTTGAGTTTACTCCAGCCATTAGGGTCTGTGCAGACTTCTCTGCAAACGATTTAGTTGCTTTTGTCCAAGATTTTCTATAGTATTTTTATAGTTGTAGCTTGTTGTTTACATGACAGAGTTCTCTCTTCACGAAAGCCCAATACCGCTTGATAGGTCGCAACTCCGGGCGATCCGGGTGGATTCGCCTCTTTCAGGTACAACACGGACTCCATTCGGCTTTATAACACATTCCAAAACATCTTTGGCGTAGGGACAAGATGCCAAATCGAGGCCAGAATAGCCGCAGGGAGCGTCATGGCTGCACGTAAGGAATGGTAACAATCGCTTCTTCAGGCATTCTTCACGGTACATTTCCATGTTTACCGTTCCGAAAGTGACGATAGTGCGATTGGCTTGCTCGACCACCGCTGCGTATTGCCTGCCAAACCAAATATTTTTTGGGAAACTTCTGGCCTTTGTTCTTCGTCCTGAAATGCTCCTGTATCGCCGTTCCGTTGCATGGCAATATAACAATACAATTCGGGAAGCTGCTGAAAGTCTTCCAGCACATAAGTTTCATCGTCCATTGACAAGCAAAATTTCACCAATTTTTTGCATACATTTTCTTGTATCATAATGGGCGATGATACATACGTACTTGAAGACTTTAATCAGCTTCCGGTTCTGCCTTTTTATCCCGCAATGCAAAGAAACGTCGTTATCGAGCATTTCCGGACAAAGAAGCTGCCTAGATTCCCGAAGAAGTATTTGATTCGGAAGGCCATATGTAATTGTGGTCGAAAATCCAAAAGTTACGTCTC
This sequence comes from Aedes japonicus, assembly GCA_034211315.2. Classification (NCBI taxonomy): domain Eukaryota; kingdom Metazoa; phylum Arthropoda; class Insecta; order Diptera; family Culicidae; genus Aedes; species Aedes japonicus. Next base: position 15,903 of record JASCZW010008799.1, on the reverse strand, counting down.
TACTGGCACTATCAACAAGGATGTGTATGAAGAATGTCTGCAAAAGCGTTTGCCTCCGTTTATCAGAAACCACAACTCTCCAACTCTATTTTGGTCTGATTTGGCCTCCTGTCACTATGCGAAATGGTATAAGGTGCAAGAGGTCAAATACGTGCCAAAAACAACCATTCCACAAAACTGTCTAGAACATCGCCTAATAGAGAAGTACTGGACTCTAGTTAAGCGGAAACTCTTCGAAACTAAGAAGACAGCAAATTGTACCGATGATTTCAAGAGAAGATGGAGAATTGCCACGGCGGGTGTTACTGAGGATATCGTATGGAACCAGCCGGAGGTGTACCACAGAAAGTTCGAGGATTTTACAGAAAGAAGGATTCACATCTTTCTCATTTGTTTCTATTGTAGACTAGCTGATCCCGTTGTGAGCGTTGCTACGCCTGCAACTAAATGAATGAACATTACATAGAACTGACGCTTTTTTAATGAGTTTTTTGAGTAATAAGGAGTTCAAACTTCTATCAGAACATTCTTCTTACCCAGACAATACACAGTTTGTGGCTTAGTTACCTGGATAATTCTCAGGATTGGTTGAAATTTGTGTTTGAATTCACCATAGAAACATTTCTTGCGATTCAAAAAACCACGCATACCATTTTTGATTCCATTTGCTTGATTAGTTCTCAAGCTATGCAGAAATTTGTGTTTCATTTGTATGCGAGCCGGAAGGGGGAAGCGGTCTCAAACAATCATAAGAACCTTCCTCAGCCCCTTCAGAAGGCGGAAGAGTCTTAATGACCATAAAAACATTTCTCTCCTTCAAAAACCTCCATATGCTAGAATTTGGTTCCATTTGTTTGATTAGTTCTTGAGTTATGCAGAAAATAGTTTTTCATTTGCATGGGAGCCCCCTTTCTAAAGTCGGGAGAGGGTTTCGAACTATAATAAGATCCTTTCCTGGATCATAAAAACCCTGCATACAAATTTCTTGCATAGCGGTAGGGATAGTTCTCATGTTTGGTTTAGTTTTGTGTTTCGTATGTGCATGGTAGCCCCCTATTCAGAGTGAGGAGAGGTCTTAACATTACCACAAAAACATTTCTCTGCCTTCAAAAACTCACCCATACCAATTTTGGTTCCATTTGCTTGATTAGTTCTCGAGTTATGCAGGAATTTGTTTTTCATTTGCATGGGATCCCACCCTTTCTAAAAGCGGGAGGGCTCTCGAACTATTATCAAGATGCTTTCCTGGACTCAAAACCACTGAATACAAAATTTGCAAAGCAGTAGGCATAGTTCTCATGTGTGGTTGAAATTTGTTTCATTTGTATGAGAGCCCCCTTTTTAGAGGAGAGGAGAGGGCTTTGAACCACCATAAAAACATTTCATGCCTTAAAAAACTCGTCCATTCTAAATTTGGTTCCATTTGCTTGATTATTTTTCGAGTTATGCAGAAATTTGGGTTCCATTTATTTGAGAGCACCCCCTCCTTCCTTCCTCCTCATATGACGGAAGAGACTCAAATCACCATAGAAACATTTCCCTCCTTCAAAAACTTCCACATACGAAATTTGGATCCATTTCTCTTATTAGTTCTCGAGTTATGCAAGGATTTGCGTTTCATTTGAATAGGTTCCCCCCTTTTCTGAAAGGAGAGGGGTCTCAAATCAACATAGAACAATTTTTGTCTTCAAAAACCACCACATACTAAATTTGGTTCCGTTTGCTTGATTAGTTCTCGAGTCATGCAGAATAGTGTATTTCATTTGTATCGGAGACCTCCCTCCCCCCATTTGGATGGGAAGGGATCTCAAACCAACAAAGAAACATTTTTTGTCTTAAAAAACCACCACATACTAAATTTGGTTCCGTTTGCTTGATTAGTTCTCGAGTTATGCAGAATATTGTGTTTTATTTGTATGGGAGCCCCCCTTTTATGACGGGGAGGGTGCTCAAGCTACCATAAAAACCTTTGTTGCCTTCAAAAACTCACACATGCTAAATTTGGTTTATTTTGCTTGATTAGTTCTCGAGTTGTGTACACTCAGTAGCAAAAAAAAAAGCCGAGCAACATTTTGTTTGCAAAAACTCCATGTTCAACCTCCTGTAACTTTGTCAATTATCGATATTTTTGGCTGAAAATTTATCAACATTATGAACAATGTATATACATAGTGATCAAAATTTCATGTTGATGAATTTAAAACTTGAGAGTTATCATAACATATGTGAAAAAGTCATTTTTGGACAAAGCAATGTAAAAATCCGTATTTCTGCGAAAAATTTAGGTAGCATATTAAAAATTTTCCATAGCTTAAAAAAGTACAAAAAACAATGTGGACAAAATTTGAACTATTTCTATTTAGTGGTTTGGACTACAGCTGGCGTCGTAGACGCACCGAACACGAAGCATTTCCTTTTTCACCCGATACTGACCTTTGCTGAAATATCGGTGCAAAAAGCCGAGTAAATTTTATTAATCAATACTGTATGAACACTGTATACATAATTTTCACAAACCAATTCATACTGAATCCCATATTTTCAAAGTTCTTCGTGTTTACACTAGTTATTTGGGATATTTATCGCGTAACAAATCATGTGTATTAATAAGATGAATTCACCTCGGTTTTATTTTTTTTGCACCGATATTTCAGCAAGGCCAATATTGATTGAAAATGGGAAATGCTCACGTTGGTCGTCAACTTTGATGCCAGCTGTAGTCCAAACCACTTGGTGGAAACAGTTCAAATTTCGACCACATGATTTTCTGTACTGTTTTAAGCTATGGAGTGAAGTTTGATACGCTACCAAATTTTTCACAGAAATACGGATTTTTGAAAAATGCTATATCCAAAAGGTACTTTTTTCATATATGTTACGATAACTTCAAGTTTAGTCAATTTTATCAATACGAAATTTCAATCATGCAGAGGTTTACTGCATTAATTATAGTGTTGTCAAATTTTCAGTCAAAAATATTGATAATTGACAAAGTTACAGAGCATTGAACATGGCGTTATTTAGGAGCAAAATTTTGCTCGGCTTTTTTTTGCTACTGAGTGTAGAAATTTGTGTTTCATTTGTATGAGAGCTCCCCTTTCCAATAAAGGGAGGGGTCTCAAACTATCATAGGATTATTCTTCAGCCCCAAAAATCTCTGCAAACAAAATTTCACGCCGATCGGTCCTTCCGCTCGCGAGTTAAATCGTGACAAAGGAAACCCTAACTCATTTTTATTTATATAGATAGATATAACTCTATTTAAAAAAAAGAAGATATAGCTCTATGATTGTAAAATAAACAATATTTTTTGTCGAATTATGTGTAATTTGATGAATTATGTGTAATTTGGGTTTATGGTGTCCGAAATTTAACGTGGACAGGTAACAGTAACTAATCGATGAATATCGTTAGTTGTGACCAATGCCTTGGATTTTCATACAATATTCATGAAAGTAAAAATGATTTTATCCCAGTGTACTGATGATGTTCACTTCCGGTTTACAAGGTTACCGCTGTCACTTCATTAATATGCCAACTCAGTTCTTGCTTGCTGCAATGAACGAAGTCTGCTCTCAAGTACGGGTCAGATATCGCTAAGGTCACTGCTGTTTTGCATTATCATTCGTTAAACATATGTAGAATTTCATTAGCTGGAAATCTGAATATCATCTCTTGTGATGATTTTGACGCACCCAACTCACGTCATTTGCTTTCTGTATACTGGGGAACAATTTCAAAAAATCGCATTGACCGATTTCCGTCACAAAAAGTGGCCAGGTTTTGAGTCGGCCATATCTTAGTCATTACTCAAAAGATTTTCACAAAATATTTAGCACCAATCAATCGGAAATATTTCTACGCATCAACTTTAATCGAGAACAATGTGGATTTTGGGCTACAAAAAAAATCATATCTTAACCCCGTCAGGCCTAAGGGTATGTGACTCAACGTAGGTAAAAATAGCTGCATAAAATAAGAACACCGAATAAAAGTGTCCACAATTTTAAGCATATTTGTCCTCCACCAATTCTCCAATCTAGAAAATTTAAAGAGTTTAAGGCCTAATTGACGGATGTTCCTGAACACCAGAAGAAGAAAGCCAAATATAAACGCGTTAATAAGAAAGTAAAATATTATTTTTTGAATATGGTACAATTAAATATTTCTTTATCTTCCTGAGAGCGAGGTTACATTCAAAATCAATTGAGTTTAGATTCAGATCTCTGAGAGTTGCTGCAGGGACGGTACTCCCTTCATTCGGCAAATACAAGACCAGAATGGTTTTTTTTGATTTAGCCAGCAGCCCCAATGCATAATGCGACGGTATGCTGCAAACAATGTTAATTTCACGCAAAGAGATTAATCCTCCGAATTGCCTCTGAGTTCAGGCCACAGATCACCATCGAAAATAATGGCCAAGCGAAAACTTCGAGGTGATTTTTTGTAAATAGCGGACAAATGCACAACAAATACGTTGCAATAAGTGCCATCAGTGGACTGTGCAGATCATGATGGCATCACAAGTAAAAGAGCAACAGTTCAGGAACAGAAATAACTTGTTATACAGCAATTCCATGAAAAAGTTATACGATTCTACAATTTTATAATTATTCGAGGATTGTTCAACATCGAAAATATTAGACCCGTATTTTTTTATTTCTATTATTAGACTGGACCTTTCTGCGTTAGGACTGGTCCAAGTAAATCGTGATTTTTCAAAAATCTTCAATTTTCAAAAATTTATAAACTCCTAAAACCGTTTAACTGATTTTAGTCATTTTTTACATTGTATTAGTATTTTTTTGAATTTTCAACAAAATACGTGAAACCTTGAATATATCAATTTTTGTATTAAAAAATACAAAACAAATAGTTTTTCTTGAATTTGATCATGAGGGCCTCAACGACTCTTTGTTTTAGTATTTTTAAATGAAAGAACATTCAACTTTTACATAACATATCAAAAAATTGAGATGTTCTGCGTGTCGTTTTGAGATACAATTTTTAAATAATAAATCATTACTCTTCATTTTATACATCACCCGCCTGCAGAAACGATGAAGATGCATGGTAGATTACCATGCGTCTCCATCCAATCAAACCTATGACTAATGAAATCTATGAGTTACTTACAAACTTAGTATAACATTCGAATCAGTCTTTAAGGCTTTCCGTTAACCACACAGACCAATTGCTATTTTTTGACGATTACCTTTTCAAATAAATAAGGCTTTAAAATTTCAAATATTTTTACTTAGTGTAAGTTCCAAGAAAAAAAACACTTTAAAGCCGCTGCGACATGATGTGATAATGTTAAAAAATAAGAAAAACACTTTTATACATTTATTTTTTATTTATTAAGTTTTTTTCATAACAATTTTATACATTTTTCTTCCGTTGAAAATGAATTTTGTTTCACAATAATATACTCTTCGTTTTGAGGCTTAAAACTATGGAATGACTGAGTCCCTGAAATTTGCTTCTACACGTGTGTAACGATTTTTTAATTTTTCTTTCCATTTTATTATAGTCGATTCCAAAAAATTGATAGTGTATTTTCAGAGTCTGGCTTAGAAATAGCCCATGAATAAAGTTCTTCGGCCGTTGTTATGTGATGATCTTGCAAACCGGCTTTCGCAGCATTTCGTTTCAATACGCCTCCCAAAGCATCACAAGGGCCCTTCCCAGATAAGTAGCGAAAAAATTCCACTCGGCATCTATGCCAAAATCTTTTTGCATGTTGCACAAATTAAAAGCGGTCATTTTTATTTTTGTATTGGCTTCCAGATCCATCTGAGAAGAAATAAATTTTCTCAAACCTGATAACTTTACTTTTTATGAACGCTATGCATTGAGTCAAAAAAGACGCACTGCGACATGATTATACGTTTAGTGAAATCAGCAATTGCAACAAAACTGGTAAACTTCAAATCATTTGATTCTTCATCTTTAAAATAAATAGCACAGGAGTGAATAGTACATTGAGCGTTTTGCCCAATGAAAGCCTTGAACTGCATCCTGCACAACGAATGAATAATTCTCCGAAAAATCACAGATTATGATACACTCAGTAGCTTTTAAATTGTTTTTCACGTGTTTTAAATAGTTTGCCTGTCGCTCAGCTGTAAAGTTATGTGGCAATAAATTGAGTAATTTTTCTAAAAAGTATCAATAAATTCTTGTGTGTCCATTTCAACTAAGTCCAAACTGCATCTTTCTGCTTGACGCCATTGTTTACAATTGTAATGATTCAACGTGACCGTTATTAAGAATGGTCATAAGTTCTACCGCCAAAATTTGCATTCCCGGACAATTTTTCGCAACATTGTTGCCAGCAATGCTCATTTGGATTTTGACAAATTATTTTTGAAAACATATCATGGTAGGACTGAACATCCATCTGAAGTAATTGTTTACTTTGGAGTGTTTTAAAAATCAATTTAACGTTTTGGTGGTAAATGCAAACGCACACCGTATGCGTGCCACTCTGTTCCTGCCAAAATGCAGTGTTTTTGGACGGTTACTGGCGAGACATCGAAAATCCAATCTCAATATCAGGATGAGTATTTTTTAAATATGGAGTACGCCTCTTGCAAATTGCATAAAACTAACCTTCTTTGTATGTAGATCCTACCTTCTTCATTGTTGGATATCAAATAATCCCTTTTTCCAGGCACACGACTTATATCGTCGCTATTATAAAAATTACGAACACGCATTAGCGTTTCCTCTCTAACGAAGCTCTACTAATCCTCTTTTTAGGCACTGACATTATTCCCTCCTGTTGTTGTAATACTTTCACTTGGTTGGCCATATATTGGGAAACATCAAACTCTTGCATAATCCCATATGTAGACCAACTTTTGGGCAGTGTGGTTAAAATCCTATACCGCTCATTGCTATCTTTTGTTTCCTTAAATTTATCCTTAAGCTGTGTTAGCATTTCATTATCGTCAGACAAAAACATGTTATTGGTGGTACCGATCGATTCATAGCTGGTTGTTTCAATGAGCCTGTAAATAAATATAACAAATTATTGATTAAAAATTGATTGATTGGAAATCATGCAAATAATTTCTATTTTATTATTTACTTTGGTAGGAAAAGGAACAATGCCGGACGGTCTCTACAGAGGCAATCGTTTCGTGACTGGTTGCTTCGCAGCGATTCTACAAAGAATGTAAAAATAAAAATGTTCCAGTAACAATTGCAAGAGAAGAATTCAAATTAAAACAGAATTATATGAACTTTTATATAACATACCTGTAGGTGCCTATACTGGATGGTCCTGTAATGGGTTCTTCGGTCATGGTATCAATGTGTTTATACAATTTCTTGCTAGCAACTTTGACAAATGAAAGAGCTACTCTCATCAATTTTAACCTTTTTTCCACAGCATGGTCGTACAATTTTGCGTTGATTTTTTCTGGAACACGAACTCAACACCCAAACACTACAAATTGAACACTTACGTTTCATTTTACGACATTCTTTGATATAACTGTTCTGATATGATACTTTGTTTTCAACTGTGTAACTTCTTACATAAATTTCCGTGTTTTATATGATGTTTATATTGTACCTACGATCAAGTGAAGTGAACTGCAGCCTAGACTACAATAGGTATTGAATTGTTTCTCGGCAGTAGCGATCAGGTCTATTTGCAGACGGGAGCGAGTAGAGCGGAATTTCTAAAGCGAGAAAGCAACAGAATAACAGATAACGCAAGCGAGCGACGAGTATGAAATGAAAGAGATGTTGTTCACTCTGCTGCTTCTCCGCTTTAGAAATTCCACTCTACTCCCTCCCGTCAGCGAGTAGACCTGATCGCTACAGCCGAGAAACAATTCAATTCAATCTCACAGGTCGATAAACATTCTACATCTACAGTAGGTAGTCAATACGTATCAACGGTTCTTCTTTTAAATAATGTGTAACGAAAAGAATGTTAGGTAATCAAATTGTCAATATCTACCAAAGTCTCATTAGTCTTAGTTGCTATAATATTATATAATTATGTCAAGTAAATATTATTTATTATATAATATTTACTTGTCATTCTGTGACCTACTCATAGATTTCATTAGTCATAGGTTTGATTGGATGGAGACGCATGGTAATCTACCATGCATCTTCATCGTTTCTACAGGCAGGGTGATGTGTAAATGAAGAGTAACGATTTATTATTTAAAAAATTGTATCTCCAAAACGACACGCAGAACATCTCCAATTTTTGATATGTTGTGTAAAATTGAATATTTCTTTCATTTAAAAATACTAAAACAAGGAGTCGTTGAGGCCCTCGCAGTCAAATTCAAGAAAACTATTTGTTTTGTATTTTTTCATACAAAAATTGATATATTCAAAGGTTTCGTATTTTGCTTAAAAATTCAAAAAATACCAATACAATGGCCAAAAATGACTAAAATCGGTTAAACGGTTTAGGAGTTATAAATTTTTGAAAATTGAAGATTTTGAAAAATCACGATTTTTTGGACCAGTCTAACGCAGAAAGGTCCAGTCTAATAACGAAATAAAAAATACGGGTCTAATATTTTTCGATGTTGAACAATCCTACCGAATATTATAAAATTCTGAGAGATCGTATATACTTTTTTTCATGGAATTGCTGTATACATCTTTTCAAAGCGTTTGAATTAATCCCAAGGGGTGGATCACTGAGCCCACTTTTCTTCTGTGCTATTTTTTTTGAGTGTGTCAACAAGCGTTGCAATGTTCTGGGAGTTCCCGTAATGTGCCGAAGGTGCTGATGTGTTTACAGCCCAAATTGTTATTTTCTGCTGATCTTGGCAACCAGGCAATGCATATTGGCAAGGTTGCTGGTTTCATATTTCTATGAGCTTATCTGTCAAAAGTGTGCCTCAGTGTGCCACACATGTGGTATGGATTGAAAATCGAAGTGCCGCTGTTAGTAAACATGTTCGTCTAGTATGTAAGACATCGTGGCTGGCACACTGTTCCAAGCGACTTACCCTTGATTAATCCTCTTTTGTTTGACGTTTTGATTAACCGTGTATGTTGTTTAATATTTAAGTTATGATCACTTGAATGCGTCTAAATATACTTTGAATCGGGCTTTGGCCTGTAGTAAGCATTTCGAATGCAAAATAGCATTGATGAAGCTCATTTTCATAGTATTGCTCTAAAGACTGGCATTTATATTGTCCCACATGTTATAGATCACGCGTTCCATAATACCTTCTAGCGAAATGTTGAAGGAATGCCTTACCGTAGCCGTTTACGTGTTTCAAGCGAGTTCACAAAATATCTTCACACAGCTCTGTATACCATCCATTGTTGCGTGGTTGAGTTAGTTTCCCGGAAAAACCATTCTTATCCATAACTCTTCACGATCAATAGTATTGTATGCGATCTTGAGCCGTTGAAGAGGTTAAGTTTTGCTCTGCTGTCGATCGCCCGTCCACAAAACCGGTTCAATAACTTCCCACTGTTTGTCAGCTGCTAAAAACGGCGGAAGTTGATCTAGGGAAGCGCTTTGTAGGCTGCGTTGAGAATGGTGATTACTTGGTAGTTGTCACATTTGAATTTGTCACTTTTTTGTGTATATAACTTCCTCTTTCCACTTCCTCGGTAGCTCTTATGTATTCCAGATCTCTACTATCAGTCAGTATACACTATTTGCCAACCTATCTGGGCTCATTTTCATAAGTTCCGTTCCGATACGTACCGTACCATCGATCCTTTCCAGCAAACCTCCAGCAGCGATAAAATGTATAACTTGCGGACATTCATTCGGTCGGAATGACTGCGAGACTTCCCAAGCAATTGAGTATCAGTTCCATGTTCCATGTTTCCATTCATTAGTCCGTTTTCGTTGCCTAGGTCTATGACGATTGTTTCGTGTTATCTGAACTTACTGCCTGCTTGTGAGGCCTGCATCAACGCCCTATTTCGCTGGAGGACTATCGTTTACAGCACTGATTAGAATCCCACGCTGACATGAGGCAGTGATCTCCATCCCATATAGGGAGAACACATGCTGTTTCGAGCCGCCCTAATATGGATAACAAACTCTCGGATAGGCTTCACCCTTCGAAAGAAGAGCCTCCCCTTGACTGTCTGCTTACGACCATGGTTCCACCGGGAACGGTTACCCGAACTTTCCTGCGGTTAATCGTACCTCAGTTGGTATCATGGGAAGGAAGAGATATGAGTTGCTGGACAAGAGGCGAAAGGCTTTGGTCTATTTTATAACTCCCCACACGGAAAGTACCAATGGTATGTACCACCCCAAGCTACTAAGCTACTTGAAATGAAATAAAGATTGTTCTCGAATAAAATGCCACACTCTCTTTTATGTATAACTTTTGATTGCATGTGTAACAGTGATGAAACTTTTGATAAAACTAGTTTAAAGTCACTTGATATTGTTCTTTCCTTGTATTCTCCCATACGCGGGGTAACGATCTGTGATGATGTTGTTTTTGAGAAGGAAATAATTTCTCATCACCATGAGGCTCTAGGAGTAGACAGCATTTTTTTGCTAGAACAAAGTTGTGAAGAGAAAGTATTGATAGTTCCGTTAGCTCACGGCAGGCTGTGAAAATTGAATAGAAGTAGTTTGAAATTGAGCGGAGGGCATTTTGAGGTAGTATTCCGAAACAGAAAACACAGACTTTTGCCAAACATCCCCATGCGGGGTAGGTCAAGGCGTGATCGAATACACCACCTTGACTGGCAAAAATCTGTGCACTTGATCGTGCTCGTATACTACCGATAGCTTTTTAATAGTTCTAACGAACTGTCTACTTTTACTCCCAAATCCCCTACGTGGAGAGAAACTATTTCCTGATCCTTTTGGGTTTATTTTTGGCATACGACTTCTGCTTTACCATACATCCACTCGTCGTCTATGACTTATAGACCTCGGAGGGGAAAGGCGGAAAGCGTTATTTCCTTCTCAAAAACAACATCATCACAGATCGTTACCCCGCGTATGGGAGAATACAAGGAAAGAACAATATCAAGTGTAGAAAGACTGTAATGGGGTTTACCATTAACCGTACTGGTGGGGACCAGTACATACAACGCTTTCCGCCTTTCCCCTCCGAGGTGGAACGCGAAACAGTTTTGAATCGACAATTCGATCATGTCCATTGGCAAAATCGTTCAAGAAGACTCAGACGACCTAGTGCGGAGCTGGCAACGGAAGAAAAACCCGCGAGCGCAAGGTTGGTGAGGATTTCTTCGAGTGTAATCCGAACCATTTGATTCGGGACGTTGGCAAGAAGGTCAATTCTTCCGGCTGGTCCCTCCAGCAGACAATGAAACCGGGCGGAATCGAATCTATTTACAGAATACGGTGATTGGGAAACTAGGAGAATTTAAAATTAACACTTCATTTGATCACTTTTAAAAAAATAAAAAAATACTCGACACTGAAGAAGTCTGTAAGTAGCAGACGAAATAGGCCTATCATGCAAAAGATAAGCTCATAGTAGAGTTAAAAGGAATTTGCTCGCGTGTACTAGCGAAAATTTAAAAAGTGTTTCAAGGTTTTATTTTTTATTTTTTAAAAAGTGATCAAATGAAGTGTTAATTTTGAATTCTCCTAGTTTCCCAATCACAATCGTTCTACTAATACGCTCAAAAAAGTTTTTTTTTAAATAGTGTTGGCCAAATTCCGTGCCAGGAAGCTGTGCGAGTGGTTGATGCATCCGAAATGCATCGTAATGTTCGAAAATATTCGACCAAAAATTAATTTTTGGTGTTTATTTATGCCTGTTGCATTTTTTTCGAGTACAATCTTTAGCGCAGAAGGTGAACCTACTGTACTGGACAAAATGAATTATCCATTTGGCCTTAAAACGCATAAAATGTTATATTACACACATTTTGACACATATATCTGTGGCATATGCGCGAAAGTTTTACGATTTAGTGTGCCTTTAACAAAGGCCAAGACGTAAATCATTTAAATTTATTTATTTTTGTCAGTGTAGTTTCTATTTAGAAAACGATATTTTTTCTTGGACCAAATAAATCAAACACTTCAAAAATCTGATCTATTGATTGAAGCCAGTATTGATATTTTGGCAGTACTGCATTCTTTGACAGTTGTAGTCACAGTGCAGATGTCGTATTTTTCCGCTGAAGTTTGAATTGTCTAGCAAATACATTTTGCTTGCTGTCTGAAAATTGGTGATTCACGATCGTGGAAACGGCTTTTCCTCTCGGAATACTGCTGACAAATACTCTGTTTCACTTGGGGCTGTGCAACACATATGCGGAAAGTGAAAAATTTATCCGGGCAAGGACGTCATTTTTCTACATCACAATGCGAGGATGTTATTATTGCTCGATTGGCCAAGGAAACCTGAAGTTTTTATCTTGAAAGAATGCCGAATTACTAAATCTAAGTAATTATTGACCTGCTGTTAGTTGACAGCTCCAAGCCAGTAGAACAAAGCGCTGGTTGGTGCACAAGCGACCTTTCATTAGCAAGCAGAACCAGAAAAAGCGGCTGAAGTTTGCCAAAAATACGCTGGTATGTCGGTAGACTGCTGAAAACGGGTTTTATGGTCGGACAAGAAAGTTTCCAGCTATTCGGACAAAAACGGCGCTTGAGAGTCTGGAGAGGTTCTGGTGAAACACACAAGGATCGATACACCCGAAGACAATGAAGCATTGAGTTTGGGGAGCGTTCGCATGGTCTGCAGTAGAAAGTTGGACACATATAGAAGGGATTTATACATCGACTTGCATCGGTGGCTCTTTTGAAAACTGGCCTGCACGCTAACAAAAAAGTACCCAGTGGAGCAGTTAAGTATGGGAAGCCAACTTTGAGTATAATCATGTTTACCTATCGATGGGTAAAAGTTGATTACTTTTGGGTAAAATTTTACCCAAAACTAAGTTATTTGAACCCAACGGTAGGTAAACAAAATTATACTCAAAGTTGGCTTCTCACATCTAATTGCTCCTCTGGGTACTTTTTCCTTAGCGTGCCAATGGCATTTTTAAACTTGACAAGATTTTTATGTAGAAGGCGATGTTCGCTCATCACCATGAGGCACCAAGAATGCATCTTAATGTCTTTGGCTAGAATGAAAGATATGAAGAGAAAGTTTTGATAGTTCCGTCAGTGTACGGCAGCTTGGAAATAGAACAGATGTTTTTAGTTTTAGGAAATTGAGCGAAAGGGCATATATCCAGTGGTACTCGAACCAAGGACGCCTAACATCCCACTGCGGGGTAGGTTGTAGCAACGGAACAAGTCCGCCACTTCAACAGGCTTTTTATCCAAAGCACACAGTGAACAAAACTACTGCTTTCTTCAAGTCAAACCGAATCGAAATGCTCGAATTACTTTATATTGAGCGAGCCATGCACGTTCTTGAAAACAAATTGGAGTATAAAAATGCTCTCATGAACAGAGATATCGAAGAAAATAACAAAATTAATGTGCTGTATAATTTATTTTGTCCGGCACTGTGCATTCAGGCTGTGCATTTTGCATTCAACATAATGAACCAAAAGTTCTAAGACTTTTGTAAAACATATTTTTGTTGGTTTTCAAAGTCGAATTCATGAACAACGTTTGGATCATGAACTCAAAGCTGACTAGATCGGTCTTCTTAGCACTCTAGCACTGACAACATGTGAGAAATGGATCCATTAGATGTCTCTTAAAATTTCTTTCATTATTCTAATGTTCACCAACGTGATGGGGAACATAACTACTAATTGTAAAATAAAACCCAAGTTTCACGAATTTGTCACAATTGGTTGCAGCAACTTGATTGTGACTCAATTCGGTGACTTTGAAGGTTTTTTAACTGGTATGCAACATGTGTGCCACTAAAAATGGATTAAGTTAATTTAATTACAAGGATATACTACACTTCGATGGTTGGTCGGTTATGCTTCATACTGACAATTGTACCGATCGAATGAATGTTCTATCGTATTAGAAATTGACTGTAGAATTATTAAATTTGTAGCTGAATGTTTGTCATGAATGTATCAACGGTAAACAAAACAGTAACATGACAATTTTTTTTGACAGTTATCAGTCTCATTTCAAAATTCGAAGTATTTACACAACTGACATAACTTTTGAAGTACGGAAGACTTTTGTTACTACTTTTATGCAACATAATAAGTAATCAAGAAGTCAGATGTAAACAAGCATGTCCTAACATAAAAATAACCAACACATATATTACAAATCAGCTAGTCAAATAAGTGAAACTAGATTCGAATTGCATGAAACGTACTCCTAAATAAATTTACTAGTGAACTTTTATAGATCTACAGTATGACACACGGAAAATATAACTTTTATATTCATGGTATGGAAACATCTCCGTCAGACAACTCTGGGCTAAATCAAGAATGACACCTACCGGTAAATCTAAAAATTCGAACTTGCTCTCTTTCCAGGTTGGTGGAGCTTTCCTCGGCGCTTCTCTTGGCTTGCTTGTTCAACAAGGTCAAGTCAAGCATTGATCTGAAACTAGAACCGTTTCTTTGGACGGATTCCATGGTTGCGCTGGGTCTATGAAGAAGTTCATCGCAAACCGTGTGACAGAGATCCAACGCCGTACTACGTGGGTATCTAGTCACGTGTTTCTGCCAATAAGAATCCAGCAGATATGATTTAGTGTGGGATCAAGCCCGCGGAGTTGAGAGATACGCCAGCCTGGTGAGTCTCGTATAAGTGGCCTGCCGATACGCATGAACGCAATCGACATCGCGGGTGCGACCAATTCTAACTCAGAGGGCTGAGTCTTCCATCGGAATGCTGCCATTTTTTTCCATCCACCAAAATGACTTAGAAAACGTCATATGAATGCAGTAATAATCCATGTAGACTTCATACCGCATGAACATATTGCTTGCCATACCAGCACTTTTGACCAAACTTCTCCTGCCGACCTGTCTGCATCGCTTACATCCTCTCCTATGACGGCAGTGTAAAATTGTGTAGCTGGAAGGGTTTTTGATTCCGCTTTGACATTGGTCTCGTCGTCCATCAAAATACATGCATCCGGTGGCAGCAAAACTCGTGAATATAATTTCCGGGCCCTTGTTGCTGCGCATTGCTTCTGTTCTGCACTTTGCTTGGCAATTTTCTGCTTCTCGTAGAGCTTCAGATTGTTCTGTTTCTTGATACGTTGAATCATTCCGACGCTGGTTCCCGCTGTTTTGACCAAAGCACGTATCGTCATTGATTTGTTCTTCCAAATTAGAGCTACCACTTTCTGATCCAGTTTAGAAGATTCGTAGTTTTCTGCCTTTTCCTGGCAGTTCATCCGAAGAACAGTGTTCACCAAAACTTGGTTATGATGGATTTACACTCGCGTGATGAATTCCAAAGCGCTTCGCAAATTATCGCATAGTTACAGCCTTTTCACGTAGCCATGTGTCTAAATCCTCAATGTTCACGTCTTTTTCAATGCACGACATTTTGAAAACGAAGAATTTAAACCGTGCAAGCAAGTAAACAAACGAAAGATGACAGTCAAACGCACAACGTGCTATGATGAACACCAGCCATCACAAATACACGCGTACAATGCAAGTGTAAGAGGATAGCTCCTTATATGTTGGAAAACCACCCTAGTGCTCGGAAAAATGTGCTCATGGTATAGTATTTACGAATAAATAGAAGCCATGTACCACAGATTACCCTAATGTACGACAAACAATGAATGATCAGAAAGGCTTTTTGACAGTTCGTCTCAAATTTCCCTGCACAGAACCAGAGACTAGTTTCAATACATCGCTTTATAGCGCATCACGCATTGTCTATCAGAGGAGAATAAATAAGTTGTTCAGTGAACGTAGTCGTTTTCCGTTTACTGTGGCTAGTTTCAGTCGTGTTTAAGTATTTACCACTAAATTCGATAAATC
>JASCZW010008798.1:0-47419 GCA_034211315.2 Aedes japonicus | reverse complement strand
TGGTCAAATATATAAAGAAGAATGCCTCCAGGGACACCTCCAGGGACACCGTATTTTTGGCTGGATCTAGCATCGTGCCATTACGCAAAACCAACGAAGTGGATTTTGTGCCTATGGAGGTAAATCCGCCAAACTTGCCAGAATTTCGCCCAATAGAAAAAATCTGAACGATTATGAAGGGCAAACTCCGGAAAACTGGGAAGGTCTTCAAAAACGACAAGGATTTGAAGAAAAAGTGGATGGAAGTGTGTAAGAAAAATGGCGCAAGTGTTGCACAGGATTTGATGGGTAGCGTTAAGTGCAAGGGTCGGGCATTTAACCTAGGTGAGAGGGTTGAATAAACCAACTTTGCAAAAACATAGCTAATATGTGTTTATTTATTAACTGAGGGTTTCATAATATCAGACTTAAAACTAATTTTTGGTGATCGTTTTTGTCTGTTCCATTTTTTTCGAGTACAATCTTTAGAATCTAACCCCTTTTTTAACAGGGTTTATTTTGCCTGCGTGTAAGAATTACAATTGATTTCTTAAAACTAGTTCTTATCTTTAGAGAGAATTGATCATTGCAATTGAAGATTGCAATGATTTTTGTCTAAAATTATGAATTATTTTGTTGGACATTTCTTCTAGAGTCTCAACGTTTGAAATTCTATGTAATTCAATAGTAGGGTGGCAGCTTCAAAATCATTTTCAGAACTTTGTTCTGAATCCTTTGAAGTGCTTTTTTCCTGGTAGCACAACAACTAGACCATATTGGAACAGCATAAAGCATGGCCGGTCTAAAAATTTGTTTGAATATTAGAAGTTTGTTCTTTAAACAAAGTTTGAATTTTCTGTTCATAAGAAGATATAAACATCTTATATATTTATTACATTTGGCTCGAATGCCCTCAATGTGATCTTAAAAAGTTAATTTTTGATCAAATATCAGTCCAAGATGTTTTACTTGACTTGACCAAGAAATTTGAACTCCGTTCATAGTGACCATATGACTATTACTTGGTTTCAGAGGTACAGCTCTAGGCTTGTGTGGGAATATTATAAGTTGAGTTTTGGAAGCATTAGGAGAATTCTTCCATTTTTGAAAATAATCTGTAAAAATGTCCAAGCTTTTTTGTAGCCTCCTGGATACAACACGAAGACTTTTTCTTTTAGCGGAAATGCCTGTGTCATCAGCAAAGCAAGATTATTGACACCCCTGAGGTAAATCAAGGAGATCTGAAGTGAAAATGTTATATTGTATCGGCCCAAGAATGTTGCATTGAGGAACACCAGCTTTAATAAGCAATTGAACAGATTTAGAATTCTTATAATTAACTTGAACAGTTCTATCAGTAAAGTAGTTTTGAACTAATTTCATGATATAAAGCGGAAAATTGAACTTTTTCAGTTTCGCAATCAAACCTTCATGCCAAACACTGTCGAATGTAACATCTAAACACTAGGCTGTTGCTTACAGCTAACAACTGAACAATTATAAATTTATTTGTGCAAAACAAGGGATAATAATCTCAACTGTAACAATAGAAAGCAACCCCTATATCAATTAGCGATCATTCTAATTAATCTGCAGCTGAAACAGTTGTTCTATAACAGGGCAAACAAAGTCAACAAAATTTACATGTGTCTTAGGGAAGGTCCACTAATTTTGTCACGCTGGAGGGGAGAGCGGGGGTTTGAAAAAACGTGACGATCCATACAAATAAATTCGAAGGTCCATACAAAAAACGTGACAAGAGTGACGTTTTTGTATGGACCTTCAAATTTGTTTGTATGGATTGTCACGTTTTTCAAACCCCGCTCCCCTACAGCGTGACATGAATCAATGGACCTTCCTAAAACACATGTAAATTTTGTTGACTTTGTTTGCTTGTTATCAACAACTGTTTCAACTTCAGGGGGTGTTATAAAAGTCAAGTTTTGCGTGACGTAATTAATGGACGTTCTCTTATGAAAAATATGGCGGAATGGCTTACTGTTTGAAAGTTCAAAATTGAAATGACAGCTAGATAACAATATGAATATGTCCAGTGAAGTGTTTTGCAAAGGAAGAATAAACTGAATTAGAAGATAAAAAATTAAACATTTCCTCTACTTCAATTGCTTTCAATTGCGGAATCAGCGATTCGGCAGATTAAACAAGTCGAATCGCGTGACCGCCGCGGATTTTTCCCCATTCCAGCAACACCATATCCATTCAACAACTACATTGGGAATGACAATGACAGCCATTTCAATCGGGCGCCTTCTTGGTCGCCGCTTCTCACCGCTTCCTCGGCGGGGGCACAATCGGCATATTGATCCTCTCAAACCACCAGCTTTTAATATTTCCATACATCAGGACGAAGGATCACGTACGACGGGGGAGGAGGAGGAGGACGAACGACGTCGACAGTGCGGTAAATCGTTTCCGATAAATAATAATTTCATAAATTATTTATGCAAACGAACCCTGCTGCAGTTACACCGCCGACTGCGATTGGGTGGAGTTAAAGCGACCTCCCGCGGTGAAGAAGCTTGGAGCAGCTGGAAAGGGCAAATTCAAGGAGACAGGAGACGGCTGATTACTATGGAAGACAGAACGCTGGTTGTGGTTTCTTTTAATTTATTTTTGGTTTTTGTTGCTTGTGGGCTGCTGCATTGCGGGTGGTTGCCTGTATTTGACTGGATTTTTTTTTTTGGCGGATGGAAGACTCCCGTTTTGACGTGACACACACTTCTGCAGTTTTGTCAACTTTTACTTGCTAATATCTCATTGTGTCGAAAGAAACGAGCGTAAGAATATTTTCGCAACAAATGGCACACACAAAAATGTTCACTAAAATTTGACCTCGTATTGGATAATTTACATTTGTAGAATATTAGATCTCCATCATGAACTATGATTTGAATTAAAGCCTGACGACGTTAAATTTCGGACACTTTTCTTTCGGTGTAGATTTTGTATTATTTCACGGACCGCTGAATCGTTTCACTTATATGACAGTTGAAACTTTACATTCTTGTTCTATCCAGTAAAATGGAATCGAATCACGTGTAAGTGCACAATCGCATTTTCTACGGACGGCAACAAAATCATAATTTATCGTTACGCAATCATGTCAAGATCTAAAACTACCCAAAAGTACATTTGTGTTTGCAGATCATTTGACCAGAGTTTGACTGTGGATTGGAAGGATGCAAGTGAGACATATCGAGAAGTATGCTCCCAACAAACGGATAAGAAGGTGGTTGCCATACTTGAGACAAATCCCAACCTCTCTGTGCGAAATGTGGCTCGCAAAGTTGGGAAGTCAAAATCATACGTACAAGCACCCCAACGCTTTTTGAAGCTATCGTCAAAAGAAAACTGTTCATCCAAGTACACAATGTCATAACAAATTCGCAGCATGGATTTTTCAAAGGAAGCTCAACTTCCACAAACTTGTTAGAACTATTCATTAAACGCAATGAACAACGGCAACCATGTCGAAGCGCCGTACACTGATTTTTGCAAGACCTTTGACCGTATTGACATTATTCCTCTGTTACTCTACAAATTAGGAAAAATAGGATTTGAGGATAAATTTCTTAAATGGATACAATCGTATTTAATAAATCGGCAACAAGAAGTCAGTTTTAATGGGAAAAACGTCACATCCTGCTGATATATTATCTGGAGTTCCCCAAGGTTCGCACCCTTCACTCTTTATTTTGTTTAACAATGATACTTCTTACATTCTTAGACAGGTCAAAATTCTCATCTATGCAGATGACATGAAACTATTTATGGAAATTAAGAATGACAAAGATAACTTATAGAAACGAAATATTATTATTTGACATATGCTGCAAAAAAAGCTTACTAGAAATAAACGTTAAGAAATGTAGCTTAATTGCTCTCAGTGGAAAACAAAATATATCACAAATTACTGTTTCTTTGGGAACTGAAATTGTATAAAAATGCGAGAGAGTGAGAGATTTAGGTGTTATTGTAGATTCTAAGCTTAATTTACCGACCATTACAACACAATTTTACATTAAGCAAACAATATGCTAGGTCTTATTAAATGTTTTGGTCAAAACTTTCATGACCCATATACGATCAAAACATTGTACGTTGCATATTCAGTTCTATATAGGTCTAAACACATGGAGAACGATTAGAATCAGTACAAAAACAGTTTCTTTTGTATGCTCTCCACAAATTAGGCTTGACAACATTCCCACTTCCGACTATTGTTAACGCTTTTGTATCACATGGCATTTCCTTCCCTAACTTAGTATGTAGTCAAATATACTATATTAACAATATAAGTCACTTCACCTTTTTTCAGGCGATCCTTTTTTCCGCTTGTGGCGCTGTAAGTGAGAAGCCTGGCAACTACTAAATGCACACGCTCAAACTAAGCTATTCAGCTTCCGTTTTACCTAGCGTAATATTCCAAAAGTACTCAGTGGACAAATTGAAACGAATCACAAATTATTAAACTAAGCCCCTAACTAATTAAACGATTTCCGATCAACTCGCTGCAACTTCGACTTGTTAACAATTGCGAATGTCATGACAAAAGCAACTATGGTTTGTTGCTACTTGAGCAGGATAGGAAAAGGATCGTCTGTTGAAAAGAAAGCGAGATTTACGGCTTGCAATTATTATTATTGATTACCATAGAGTATTACGCAAATATTACGAAGTAGAGATGCACTGATCCAATGAGATAAAATATTGGCAACAAATACGTTCGCAACATTTTATTGTTGGCAAATTATTGGGACAAACACATATCCACCTGCTCTTTTGTTGATAGTTTTTCACGGTTTTTTAAAGAAAAATTGATTCCTTGGCCCTAACACAAAAACATCAGAAAATGAACCGAATTTAAATCATACTTGACAACCTGGTGTTGGGCACTTCCATTGTTATAATTGTAACATAATACAAGGATTTTAAAAAACTATCACTATGAAAAACGTCATCCAGATAGTCTTGTATCAAGTTACAACTCCGTAATCTAAACAAGGCTTAAAAAGGCATTTTTTGACGCATCTAAATTATTATCAAAAGAGTACTGAGAAAAATTATATAGTTGTACCGACAATTAAATCATGGGCACAATTACCATGAAAATGGCCGGAGACTTTACTTTTCACTTTACATATTGACTATGGTCATGGTTATAGGAACTATTCTGACATTATAGAGAATATTGAATCATCTATTTAGGATGGTCATTTGGACCATGATTATAGTTGGTTGAAAATCATTATTTTACCCTATTATTCCTAATCCCCAATAATGGTAAAATTGACTATCAAACATTTCTCTGTGTGAGCAAACAATACTCATAAAAAGAGTGTAATAGTTTTACCGTGGATACACGGTAGAATGAATTAGCCAAATTGCAGGGTAAAATATATTTTGCTTACTTTTTTTCATCACCAGATGGATCTGTTGGCAGCGCTACAAGGGTCACCCAACATGTGTATGTGGAGAAGGAAGTGACTTATATTGTCAATATAGTATATTTGATGTAGTCTAAATGTCTACACCCCCTTGTGGCATTTCAGGAATCGGAACTTGCTTGTGTTAAATATCAATCGGACAAACAATGCAAAATTTGGACCAATTAACCAAATGATGTCTGAATCTCAATTTACTTAACAATGTCACGTAGTAACCTAAGTCATCATTTTATTTCTCGGCGATCTTTAAGATGATAGGACTAAGTTTAAATATGAAGTTTACGATCGCTTGACGAAATGATGATAAGCAACATTTCATTGCAAAAAGTCGTGAAGGAGCTTTACACCAATTTTTTGCAAACAGTTTCTTGTATCATAACAGACGATGGAACACACGTACTCGAAGACTTTGAACAGCTTCCGAGTCTAGATTTTAATACCGCAATACAAAAAAAACGCCGTTGCCGAGCATTCCCGTACAAAGAAGGTGTCCCAATTCCCGAAGAAGTATTTGATTTGGCAGGCCATATGTAGTTGTGGTCGAAAATCTAAAAGTTTCGTCTCTACTGGCACTATCAATAAGGATGTGTACTAGAAATCAGAAGCCACGACTCTCCAGCTCTGTTTTGGCCTGATTTGGCCACTTGTCACTATGCGACATCCGTCCTGGAATGGTATATGGTACAAGAAGTCAAATACGTGCCCAATAAAAGCCAATACACCAAACTGTCTAGAACTTCCCCCAATAGAGAAGTACTGGGCACTAGTTAAGCGGAAGCTCTTCGAAACTTAGCAGAAAGCAAATGGCAGCGATTAATTCGAAAAAAGATGGAGAATCGTCACGGAGTGCGTGTCTGAGGATACCGTACGGAACCTGATTGCGAGTGCACCACAGAATGTTCGAAAATTTCACAGAAAGACGGAATAACATCTTAATAAACTGTTTCGTATGTAGAAATAACTCTATTATTGTGAAATAAACAATCGAATTTGTTGAATTATGTGTAATATTTTTTTGCTGCTATTGTTTTGGTTTCGGAAATTTAACGCGGACAGGCTTTAGTACACCCTAGTGTATAGTGAAAATAGTCACATGTTTCAAGTTACCAATTCGAGCAGAAACATGAATGTTGATTGTTCGAAAAACAACAGTAGACTCCATTTTAGGTGCTAATTATTGTCTATGTTTCCTAAATATATCCTATTTTATCCATTATGTACATTAAATTATCGAATATGCAATGAGGGTTTGCAAGTATATTTTGTATATTTTACGAGCTGTATATTTTGCGAGTAGAATATCTAAATGGATATCTTAACACAAAAATCTATAATATGTATATAACAATGTTTTGAATATTGTTTGGTCAATAATACATGAGAAAAACCATAGAGAAAATTTGTGAAAAAATAAGTGATTCATTTCAACACTAAAATGTGAAAATAAATAAAACCTAATGAAAATTAATTGTTCGGATCAAAGGTCGGATGTAAAAACAAACCGTTTTTGGCTATCACCTTCACAGGATGATCAAACTGTGGAATTTAATTTTTGTATAATTTAATGTTTTTTCGTGTTAATTCTTAGTGCCGATAGTTTTCCTACTAACAGTTTTTAGTTTGTTTTCCGTCGACAACTTCCTTCTACCTCGTTTTAGCGAATTTCTGTCTATAATTATTTCTTAAATTATCACATTTATTCGTCAATTGTCATGCACTGCAAGTTTTACCTGTCTTTCCTACTATGTCGTATTGCGAATATTAATGTGACTGCTCGTGGGACGCGCGAATCAGATTAGGCACCACTGTACCGTTCACCCTCTATGAAATCAGCTGTTACGAGTGAGATCTAATTTTATTCATGTTATTTATTCTATCTAACTCTCACACTACTCACTGGTTTCTGTGTTGTGATCGTACAACCAAATTTCACTGAATACGCCGATACTCCACTCAAATTAACCACCAAATAAAAATAAAAATAAACGCACTCACTTTTCTCAACTTCTATTAAACTCTTTCGCTATACAATTCCCGTTTGTTTTTGTTTTTCTCCTCTACTACCTTTGACGTATATCTTTCTTACTCACTCTCTCTCCCTCTCTTCTACTCTTCTTACCGTACGTCATCTGACATGTTTACGTCGTTGGCACGTATGTCTGTGTACGGTCAGTGCTGCCAGAACATTATTCTTACTGCAAAAGTTAGAGAACGAGAGGAGGTTGCATCCGGAGCCTAGATACCGACTTCTTCTTTCTTCTTTAGCATTTCAAGCTTATTGCTTTCACAATTAGCTTATTGCTTGCTCTCAACTTAGTGTTCTAGATGCACTACCACAGTTATTAATTAGGAGCTTTCGATGCCAGGTACCATTTTTGCATAAGTATGATTGTGTGGCAAGCACAATCATACGCTATGCCCAGGGAGTCGAGAAATTTTCCTTAACGAAAAATTCCTAGACCAGACCGGGAATCGAACCCAGCCATCTCCAGCATGGTGTTGCTTTGTAGCTGCGCCTTTACAGACTGAGCTAAGGGAGGAGCCCAGATACCGACATTACATCCAAATCTCTCGAAATTTTATGCCGTAAACAAGTAATCTTATTACCATTTTGATGGTACATAAACCACGTGGTCGTTTTCGGTGGAGAGAAGGGGAAGAGAGTTGGTCAGAATATATGCTCCATATAAATTTAAAAAAAAATGTACGGGCAATTAACCAGAAAAGCGGGGGTCTGGAAATCCCAAATATGAGAGCACGTGGTTTACGGAACATCCCTCGGCTCGCAAACATCGAAATAAACTTAAGGACACACACGACCAAATCCTTTCCCAATATAAATTCTAGGTCAGAATAATTTTCACCTCAAGTATTTAAAACTAAAAGTCACGGCTAAACCGAATCAAAAAGAGTTCAAATTGCTAACCAAATGATGCTCTTAATAGTCTTTGAGATTTGTGCTCAGCAAAACGAGAAGTGAGAGGGACTTGGTCGTGTGTGTCTTTAAGATAACAACTTCGGATTTAAGTTACTTTGAATGATTAAAACGTGTGATAAGAAAATGAGCAAAAAATTTACACATCAAACATCAATTTTCTAATGCTTTGCCCAAAACTTTTTGGAAGATCTGAATGAAAGATCTCAAAACCTTTTCCTGATGAATTGCTGCATAGATACAGTAGAGGAAAGGCTTGTAAGATGGAACAGCGCCACTTTTGACATTCATAGCGACAACACGATCGCGCTGACAAGTGTTAACCTCATTTTTTTTACTATTCTTCAATTTTCATTTGCTTTTGGAGTGAATTCACTCATTCGATTTAGCTCTTCCAGGTTTCATTGTTCGAAAGTGGTGGAATAATTAATATAGCAATTATTGCTTGTGCATAGTAAGTGGAAATTTCCTATCGATATCAAAAGGTTATCATTTGTGTTGGCTAGCATTGGTGTATTTTTATGATCCGAAGGTATTTCCAAACAAATCGTAAAGTGAAACAATTTTTTGATGTTTTGTGTTAATGGCGCACTGAGGGGCAGATCCTATAAAAGTACGGACAAAACCTCAAAAAAAAATTTCAAGATATGGTTTAAACACCATGATCATTCGAAAGTACCTACCTGGCCTACTACAAATATGAAAGAAATACTGTAAAAGAGGCTATTTTCATCATGTAGTGAATAGGGGAAGTTGGGGTTTAAAATGTCTTAAAAATGTAACTTCGAACAATATCGAAGGAATTGAAGCTCGAAAAGATATTAAGACGATCTTTTAAATGTTAAACGCTCTGGGAATAGATAATATATGTAATTACTACTATAATTTATGAAGGTTAACTCCAAATTATTAAAGTAGGCTTTGTTGCGAAGCCAAACAAAGTAACATTGAAAATCTCTGAATTTTCATATTTTGGGACAAATGAGAAAGTGTAAATATCGTGTAATTATGCGATATCGTTGTCATAGTCATCAAGATATGACATGGTACTTCCCCACAATAACAAGTTTGGGACCCGCCAGGACCCACCGCGCGAAATATTTACGAAATTATTTAGTGTGTGTTTTGTCATTTTTGAGGCCAACAATTTATTGGTTCAACTTGAATCTCTCTCTCTTTTTCAGTCTATTTCTCTATCCTTTCTTCTCGTCTATTGTTTACCTCCGTTTTCACTCTATTTCTCCCTTTTTAGCAGTACAGTTGGGTTTCCTACTACATAATGGGTGGTGCTGACCTCCCACTGAAATTTCTCATCTAGCCTACAATCCAATGACGCTGATTTAATTTATGTATAACCATGTCATTGTAGAGGACAACTTTACAATGACTTTAGTCAACTTCTCGAAGAACATTCATATCTCATTCAAGAATCAAGGACATTTTAGTTCTTGCTTTATTGTCCGTGTGTGTGACACAATTTGTTGTAAATGTGTATGTTACAATTTTCGTTTCGGGTATGTGTGTAAGTTCATTCACGCGCATGATTTTCATCAATCAGTTTTATGCGGCTGCTCACAGAGTAAGTGACTCACAGCAAAATGTTTCGCGCATCAAGAAAAGATATTTTTTCAATGCTGCAGGAGTTTCAGCCTTTCAACACGCAATTCCAGTACGTCTTGACGAATGTTTTGAATAAAATAAATGTGAGTGATTGAGTGAAAATGAAGAAAATTCATTAAAAGTGAAAAAGAAGCTTTACGTTTTATGTTTCAATATCAACAAAAAATGGAAGAAATGTAGGCATACGACGAAGACATTTTTTGATCGTAATCGGTTGAAATTGTCAATCCTTTAATGAAAAGACCAAGTCGAGCAGGTAAACTGTGATGCCAACATTCAGCGTTATGAAAATTAAAAACAGATTTTTTTTAAACATATTAGTAAAATAATATTGCATAATTTAATTTACCAGGCGGTCCCCGAATGAAAAAGTATTATAGATTTACAATCAAATGAATTGTTACCATACAATAGAATAAATACTATGTAAAATTGATGGTATTGTTCGCGACGATAAGAAAACATTAGGACTTACTGTTTCTACAATAGAATCTATTGTTAATTGAGATATCAACAATAGAATAAGGGGGTTGTTATGTATCTTAACAATAAAAAATATCACTTTTTTCGGAACAAATTTGAGTTAGTTACTATTAATTGTACTGTTTCACAATTGTTGAAAATTCTAGCATATGGGATGTATAGTAGATCTATTGTTAATACAATGTGCATTTTTGGTTTGTCTGATACATGAACAGTAAAATTTATGGTCGGCAATAAATTTCGTTGTTAATGTATATTATTAAATTGTAATTGTATTGTTATTTTTATCCGGGTCGCCCCACATTGGATTTTGCAGCTATTAGTATTCGCTGGAAGAGGAGAAAAGTAGAAAATTTGCGGAAGGCTGTTCCAACTCCAGCGCTTACTCTTGCTGCAGAAATGAATCTTCGCGTCCAAGGTAAGAAAGTTGAGGCAGAACTAGTGAAATAAATTTTACATACTACCCCTACTCGAGCTTCTCGGATTTCTAAAGCATGGGGAAGCTCCAATATAGCGTTCGACATATAGTCATTCACTCCAACAGAAGCCCTAGCATTAATGCTAGACACTGACACTTCTAGACAGGGCTACCAGATTTTGAGGACGCAGTCCAAGAATAAGGGTGCTGATATTTATCCTTCCTATAAAAACCAGCGAGAATAAACTTCAAATTGAAAAGCGAAAAGCTGATATTCAGAATCAGTTCGAGAAAGAATGTGGCCTTCTTGTTGATTTTGTCAAAGGAAACTTCGGTACAACTAATGATGGAAATAGTGCTCGCCGCTTCTTTCAAGATCCAGCAACATCCAGCCGAATTACTGGTATCGATAAAGGCCTTATCGATCGATGTGACACGATCTTGCGCGCTTTATCTTCTGGATACGCAGTTAACGTCGAAGCTTTCAAACACTTTGCCATTGAGACAGCTCGACTATACGTCAAACTGTACGAATGGTATCCAATGCCAGCCAGCGTGCATAAAGTTTTAATATTCCTGGTGCAGTTGAAAACCGGAATATAGCAGTCCGCGCCAATCGATTTTACTCCCGTTCTATGAATTCAAGCAGTGGCGCATCTGTATAGCGCATCAGATGCGCCATACAGCGCACTAGATGCGCCATTGTTTGGACTTATGGAACGGGAGTAAAATCGATTGGCGCGACTGCTATATTCCGGTTTTCAACTGCACCAGGAATACACGGATCAGAAGCGATCCAAGTCGCTTTCTTACCAATCGGAATGCTGAGTGAGGAAGTGCAGGAGGCGCGCAACAAAGATTTTCGAAAGTTCCGAGAGCATAAAAGCCGCAAAATAAGCAGAACTGATACCATGAAAGATGTGTTCAATACGATGATGATAACTTCGGACCCTTTCATTAGTACCATTCGTACCAGTTCTCGAAAACGGAAGCAAAAGATGCAGAAAGCTGTGCGATATTTAATTGACGGGACACCGGATGAACAAGATGAAACGGATGAAGAAGAAAAAAACGGACGATGAAGAGGAAGCGGATAAAGAAGAGGAAACGGATGCAGAGTGATGGACAGTCCAAACCAGATGAATGAAGCAACAGATGATGAAAAGGAATCACTTGAAATAAAGGAGCTTTGGATGATGAAGAGTATAAAAACAAGAATGGAGGAAACACCAGATGAAGAATTTGAAAAAAGACGAGGAACTTTGAATGTAGAAGAGGATGATCGAGATAAACATTGATTGAATACAAATAAAAATCAAATCAATGCATTGTTTAGTATAACAGTATAACAGTTTTTAACAGTGTCATCTAGCTAAAAAAAAAAAGTGATGATAAATAATACATTCCATCCACAGATTTCCCATCGATAGAAGGTTTCTATCAAAAAATAAAACTTATCTAGATCAAAATTTAGTGATCTAGATGAGTTTTAATGATATCAAAAGCTAGCTCATATCTATCTGGCAAACTTCATCAATCATTTTGCTCTAATGGCGTGCTTCTCTCTTAAAACAATGCTGATCTAGATAAATTATAGAGATCTAGATCAAAATTAATGATGGCAAACGGTAGATAATACAAATATGACCAACTTTTCCGGAAACATAAAATCGTTATCTCTTGAATGAAAGAAGTTATGAGGTTTTGTCCGTACTTTGACAGGATCTGCCCCAGTGTGTGGCGTCATGTTTGTAAGATGAAACACTGTTGAGCTTGTACGATTGAACACATTTTTTTTCGTTTTAAACCATATGAATGACATTTTTTATGTTTAAAAATGCCATGGAATCAATAATAAATTGAAATATCATAATACATTTTTTTAAATTGCAATTTTCGATGAATTTCGAAACAAGGCCATAATTTTTTTGATGGCTAAAAAATCAGTTCCGTGGACAAACTTGAAGCCTTTTAGTTCCTCTTTCGAAAGATCATCGAAAAATCAAAAATTATACATGTTACGAGCAAAAAACGAATCGTGTTCCATCTTACAAGCCTTTCCTATACTGGCAGAAATAAAGTATACACTTCAATTATACTTACCTTTTTGTTAAAAGTACAGATTGAGTTTAAGTTCATAAGTACAAAAAGCAGATTTTTGCTGGTACCGTTGCTTTTATCAACCTGTTGATCTAGAATAGACCATAGATTTTCGATTGGATTGTGATTCGGAGACTGAGGTCTTTTAGGACTTTTATACGAGATCGACGGAAAACAAGTTGTAGTTTTGAGTGCGGTGTGCTTCGGAGCAAGACATGCTGACATATATAGTCATTTTTTAGACCAATTTTCGGCAAGGAAACCTCTAAATTTTCACACAAAATGTCAATGTACTTGTAAGCATCCAAAATTCCTCCGATTCGAGCAAGTTCCCCAACACCAACCCACGCAAAGCATCTCCACACCATAATATTGCCTCCTACGACGTGCACTGTTTTCTGCACATTCTTCTCTATGTCCAAAGAATTCATACTAACTCTAATCTACCCCCAACATCTTTTCCAAGGGGAAATCGGCTTGTTGACGAATTTCTTGGCAAATTTCCGATGCTTGATTTGTTGCATTTACTTATCGATGGCCGTCGAGATGAAAACAAACCTTGTTGCTGCAGCCTAAGTCATACTTTTGTTTTGAGAATATTCAGGGATCAGCCTTCCTTCACTGCTTGTTTATTGACACTCTTTCCACAGAAAACTTAACATTTAATGAGAGTTATTGCTTTGTCTTTTATGCCAACAATAAAGGACACAAAGCGCCGCCCTGGTGCTCAATCAAACAAATCGACATGGAGTTTTCATAACGCCAATGTCGCAAACGTAAACAATGGCTTCTTCCGCAAATTTCTCGAGAATGCTAACTTAATCATATTGAATTTTTACGATGATTGTACAGAAGAGATGTTCCCCCTTACAATAGAAGTGGTAGTTTATTTGAGCGAGTTTGCATTTTCAAGAAAATCGCGGAAGAAGTCATTGTTTACGTTTGCGACATTGGCCCTTATGAAAACTCCATGTCGAAATGATTTGCTGTATAAGGAATGTATCGAAAATAAGCTATCCACGTACATTTGCGGTGTACGCGTTGCTACGTGATGGATTTAATGTGCTCATCATAGCATGCAGTGCGTTTGACTGACATGTTTGGTTTGTTTACTTGTTTGCATGGTTTAAATTCTACGTTTTCAAAATGTCGTGAAAAGGGTGTAATTATGTGACAATTGGCGAAGCGCTTTGGAATTCATCACGCGAGTGTAATATCCATTATAACCAAGTTTGGGGAACACTCGTCCTTGGATGAACTTTGGATCTTCCAACCCTAGACTGGATCACAAAATGGTAGTGGAAGAACAAATCAATGCCAATAAAATGTAAACCAGCGTCGGAATGGTTCAACTTATCAAGAAACAAAACAACCTGAAGACCTAAAAGAAGCAGAAAATCGCCAAACACAGTGCAGAACAGAAGCAACGCGCAGCAACAAGGGCCCGGAAAATGTATTCGCGAGTTTTGCAGCGATCGGGTGCATGTATTTTGATGGCTGACGAAACCTATGTCAAAGAGAATTCAAAAACCTTTCCAGGTCCACAATATTACATTGCCGTCGTAGGAGGTGGTGTAAGTGCTGCAGACAGGTCGATTCAAGTGGAGAAGTTTGGTCGAAAAGGGCAGGTATTGCAAGCAATGACGGGTGTCCCACATAAAATTGCATGACGGAAAAAACGCTGAAGAAAATTACCCATTGAGTATTAGCTCTTGAAATTTTAGGTAGAAGTAGTTTAGAGTGTTTAATTTGTCAGTTTTTAGATAATTGAAAAAATGGCGTTACCCGAAAAGCAACATCACGAATTGATTTTGCGCAAAGGCCGGGAAAAACCTCAGCTCTCTCATAGAGACATCGGAAAACAACTCGGAATCGTGCAGTTAACGGTGAGTCGTGTAATTGAACGTCACTACGAAACTCTGAGCATCAAATTTAAGGAGAATTGCGGTCAGAAAGGGTGGTCTATTAGTGATCAGGATCACGAGCGTGCCGTGAAAGCGTTTAAGGGGAATTCCCATGCTTCGGTAAAAGATGTGGCGAAAAAGTTGAATCTGTTCAAGTATTTCGTTCAGAGAGCCAAGAACCGGGAGAGAATGCATATGTACAAAAAGCAGAGGGCTCCAAATTGTGATGAACGGAAACATACGGTAGGAAAGTCACGAGCCCGGAAACTGTACATCCAGATGCTGACGACGTCTTACGAGACATACGCCAAGGCGGACTTCCGGCAGCTTCCAGGGCTACTGTTCACATTGCCCAGCACAAGTTTGATATTCCGGAGGAAGTAAGGAAGCAGAAACTTTCGAAGTTTGCCAAAAAATACATGATTTGGACAGCGATCTGCTCATGTGGCAATCGTGACTACCAACATTGGAAACGGAGAGATCTACCTCAAGGTGTGTTGACAGAAGCGTCTGCTTCCTCTGTTGAAGCAACACGAGGGTCCTACGATCTTCTGGCCGGATATGGATAGGATATCCATATATACCCAAGGATATGAACCCTCCCCCCACTCCAACGCACCGGAACTAAGACTCATCGAAAAAAAACTGGAGTATTATGAAGCAGGCACAAGGAGGTCAAATCTGAGGAAGATTTGAAGAAAAATTTGGCTGCAGCCAACTGTTGTACAGAACCTAATAAGTGGAGCTAAGCATAGAATGCGAGCGTACGGTTATGGCACCGAATTTGAACGAAAAAAATCCAAAAGCTTACTTATGGGTTAAATTTTATTATATGAAAGTTTGAAAAAGATCGGACAACTACACAGATAAAAAGAAACATTGAATTTTATGCGTTATCTAATGCACATAAAGGGAATGCTAGAGTTGGCAGAAATTAATGGGATATTTCATGTAAATTGAGGTTAGATAACGCCTGCATCTAGCCTGTTGTATGACAGATTACAAACATTGTTGTATGGCTCATCAAAGACTAGAACCAATTGCGTTGTTTACGCCTCCTTTGGCTTGGAACTAAACGAGGGACAATTTTACGCGCTTCTTAAAATTAATTATTTTTTTCTGTGTAGGTAATTTTCTACAGCGTTTGTTTCATGATGCAATTTGATATGGGACACCCTTTACGTTCCTGTGGTATAAAGTCTACCATTTTTTACTCTACCGTAACAATCAACGCGGAAATCTATCGATCTGAGCAAAGGTTGCTGTCTTATTACCAGAAGCATAGCCACTGTTTTGGCCGGATTAAGCGTCGGTGGATCACGCCAAAACAACTCTCAATTTGCTCAAAGGAAAGAGTATAGATTTCGTTGAGAACGACATCAATTCTCAAAATTGCCCTCAGCTTCGGCCTAGCGAACGATATTGGGTGAATGTGAGAAGGGTCTTCATGAAGACTGGTAAGGCAGCTGAGAGTTCGCAGGAGTTCAAAAAATATTTGGGCTAAGGTTTCCCAAAAAATGTGAAGAAACACTTGTCCGGAAATTGATGAAAAGTATTTGATAAAAAATTCTCAATTCGTGAAAGCATTATATTGTTTTCATCCAGTCTTCACAATGCTCAAGTTCAATGCCGTACAATAAAGAATCATCCATTTGATTGAATGAAACATTATTTTTTATATGATTTGAAAGAAAAATATGTGGATGTCTTATTTCCGATACAGTCCTTACCTTTTCTACCCTTGAAGAAAGTGTCAATGAACAGATTTGTTTGGCAAACACAAAAACACTTTCAACTACTTTAGTACAATTGCTGTCGTCTGATAATAATAAAAGATTTCAATTTCAGCCATACATATTGGGGACCAATCTTTTGAAACAAAAAAGTTTTGTGAAAATTTATGAAGTGCATCCTTTATTTTTTGCCATTACTATAAGTGCCTTCCGAAGTTCGAAATGGTGAGTTGGCCGTGATGACCTCAACCCACTTTTCTCGTAACAGAGTTGTCTCAAAGCGTTAATTATTTGCTCATTTCAGCAATTAAATTGGGAAACCTGATACCTGTTCCTCACACCGACCACATCAAATCGATAATGGTAAATATAGACCGCATTCCACAAATGTGACAACCCAACACGGAACTACTCAACATGTAACCTCCATCGTTTATGTCATGCATCGAATACAATGGAAATCTATCCTCTTGCTCCCCCGCAGACGAAAAACGTCACGACATACCACTTCATACAACCAACTCATAAAATATTCAAACTCACCACATTGCTGCCAACATACCTAGCTGGTTCCTGCTTCCTGATTCCTTCATCCGACCGACTTCGTATCTGCCTAACCTCCTCCTTCCTTTTTCACTTTTGGAAGTTCATTTTAACTCCCGAGTGACCATTTCCATGGTGTGGCCTTGGTGTTTGATAACCTGCTTCGATCGAAATACGAACCCACATAAAATAGACAGGAAAACACACGCATCCTATGATCCCGGCGCGAGCTTCTGGCTGACGTTGATGATGACGACGACACACGACGCTGATGGAAAAGCACAGCAAACAGAGACAACCTTGGCCCTCGCATCGCACCAACGCCAGGACGACACGACCCCGATGGCACGAGGCTACCTCAATAAACGTTCGAATAACGTGCGTAACCACGGCAAACAACGCCTACTAAGCATGATTTGACAGTGTAAATATGTCACCGATTGTTTATCTTTGTGCGTATGTCTGTAGGAATCACAGATACTGTGGGGCGGTGGTCGCTGGTCGGTCGCCATCCACTTTTCCAGTTTTTTCTGATAAAGGTAGATATTAATCACTCGGTCGGGGCCGTATTGATGGTTGTCAGGCAGACAATTTAGGATCGAACCTGTCCAGCTGGTTTTCGGTTTGAGTTCGAATGCCAGTACCGTAGTATGGGGACAATGTGTTCACCGGCGCGAAGTTGACCAATATTTATGTTTTGGATCGAATATGCAGAACTGCGTGCGAAAAATGTCCTTCGACATCGATTTTAT
This sequence comes from Aedes japonicus, assembly GCA_034211315.2. Taxonomy (NCBI): domain Eukaryota; kingdom Metazoa; phylum Arthropoda; class Insecta; order Diptera; family Culicidae; genus Aedes; species Aedes japonicus. Next base: position 29,484 of record JASCZW010008798.1, on the reverse strand, counting down.
GATGGAGTTAAAATTTAGTGAAATTTTAATAACCTTACACGGAAAAAAAAAAATTTTGACAGACGCGTGAAATTACCAACACCCTCATTCAATTGCGAGCAAAAGCAAATTTAAACAAGGAAATTGTTTGCAATCTTTAATGCAGCGGACCTGGTTGAGGCGATATTTTACTTGGCTGCTACACATAAAATGTATTATGAATTTATGCTAAATTTAGCATTCCACATATGTGCATTAGAAAACGCAGTAAAATACATGTATTTTAAGTTTTCACTAGATTTTTACTCGACAATTAGTTGAGGTATTTGCCAGTTTAACAGATTCAATTCATATTGTACAATATTGAAGATGTAGTTCGTTTATGGCAATTGGGTGAGTAACAGTCAAGGGGCAGATCGCTCAGCAAACTTCTCTCCTGTGTTATTTTTTTAGTGTGACTACAAGTATTGCAATGTTCTGAAAGTTCCCGTAATGTGCCGAAAGTGCCGATGTAATGACAGCCCAAATTGTTATTTTCTGCAGAGCCTGGCAACCAGGAAATGCATATTTGCAAGGTTGCTGGTTTCTTATTTCTGTAATAACTGTCAAAAGTGGTATGTGGTATGGATTGAAAATCGAAGTGCCACAGTTATGAAAAGTAATACCAATTTTGCATTCGTAGAGTCACAGTAAGAAAAAAAACATGTAATTTTCTGTGTTACATAAATTCTTGGGATATTTCCTGTAAATTTAGGTCATACCTTATGACGGGTCTGTTTTATGGAAGATTGCAAACCATGTTGTTGTTTACACTTGCTATTGCTTGCAATTGAGAAAGAAAATTTCTACGCATCTGATAAAATTAATCCTGTTTTTTCAGTGCTATTTTCCCATGGTTACAACACGGAAGGGTCAATTTTTCCCCAGATTACGGTAGATATTCCATCAACGACAGATGCAAGCACGTGTCTGGCCTATTCGGCAGTAAATGACGGTGCCTTGAGTGGCTCGTTTATAATCAAATGGAATGGATTGTAGTGTTCATTTGTTCCATTTAAATCAAAATTGATGTGGGATCCATCTAAGAAATTGTGTCTGAATTCAAACTGTCTCTCACAAGATAAATATAATGAGCCCAAATCTAAAACCGACACATTTCGACATGGAGTTTTCATAAGAATGCTAATGTATGGTAAATCACTACACACTACCAAAATCTCGTGTAAATTTCTGTCCCTGAGACCGACACATGCAAGCGTTCTTTAGCGCATAAGAATGTGTTGAAAGAGATGAGAAAATAAATTCAACCGAACACATCGAATTGCGTATGTTTCAGTTTCAGGAGACATAATTTTACACGAAATCTTTCTTTGCGTTCCCTGAATATTACATTCCCCGACTTTACGTTCCCGGACTATTTACAAACATGAATTAGGTCTCGTGAAAAATTCATAATGTCTAAGTGTGTATGATTTCCACAATGATCGTACAGAAGGGGAGCTCCCCTTTACAATAGAAGTGGTAGTTTACTTGAGCGAGTTTGCGTTTTCAAGGAATTTGCGGATGAAGCCATTGTTTACGTTTGCGACATTGGCCCTTATAAAAACTCCATGTCGATTTATTTTTCAAGTACGTTCCATAAAATTCCCGCTCTAAAACATGTAAATTTCACCATCACATCCAAACTTACGGACTGTTGATTTAATTCCGGCCAATAATGTTAGGACAAACTTTTCCTTGTAAGCAGAGTCTTGGATTTTGATAAAATATCCATGAGAAGTGAAAATGTTTCTATCCCAGAGTAATTATGACGTTTACTTTCACGGTTTTCATGGTCACCGCTGTCACTTCTATGCCAACTGAATTTTGTTTGCAGCCATGAATGAATTCGGCTCTTAGTACGGGTCAAACTCTGCTGGCACTGTTGTTTTGATTATCAATCGGTAAGCATGAATTTCATTAGATGAAATCTAAACATCATACCTTATGATGATTTTTCTAATATTATCAAGTGATTTCGTCATCATCGCCTAGAATAGATTCTAGCAATGTTGAGCTAGAATACCCTGGACTGGGCTGCCTTTGCATATTTTCCAATCCCGACGGGTATTTGGTATTCATTGTGGTTCATAGAATTTCATTTCTGACATTTCGAAATTCATATTGAAAATGAACCTGTTAACATTAATGAATTTTAAAGCATCTTGAAAATTGAATGTTCATTCTTCTGGTTACGTTTGATGTCACGAATTATTATTTGATTTTTGCAAGGAACTTATTGGAAGTCAATCTAATGTTGCCTGAAAATCCACTCTTGAACTGATTTTGATTAACCTCCTAATTTTCTGACAATCAGCCTTTACAATTGCCCAAAATCGATCCATTCTACAATTTCGCGATAAAAATCGATAAATCGAAAACAATCAACTTTAGACTCGTGATGTCTTTGGAAAATGTCATTTACGAATTAAGTTCTATCTCTTGGCTTGGTCTTGTATCTTCAAAATATGCGTCATTTTATACCCTAAAAGTCATCTCAACAAAGTTTTCAAATTCATATTAAAATTGCGTTTAGAACGGGCCCTAGCCTTCATGACGTGCCATACTGAGCAATCCAGCGGATTAAAATCGGGACTGGATGTCGTACAGAACGGCAGATGTTCCTGCAACCACTTTTGAGTGCACTCCCCGGTGAACAGAATTACCGGATTTTTTGCTTCAAGAAGTTCGAGATTTTCTTAAATCACTCGCCTTATAGCTCCCAGATGCGGTTGGTAATTATGTCAGTATTTTTTCGTGCATTCCACTTCGCTCCGTAATCTTCCATTACGATTTTCCGTGCCGTAAAGTCGCCGATCCCGTGTTCCTTCGCCATTTTCCTCATTATATAGGATCGACCGAATCTTCCTTTTGATGGCAGCGATAACTCTCGGAATCCGAGCTGACTTAAACGACCTGTGGCCGCCTTCGCGGATAGTTATCCTCTATTTTGTCTATTTTGTCTATTTTGTTGGTCTAAAAAGACCCTTGTCACGGTCCATCCGGACACTTCCACGATGATTAAAATGTCTTTTTGCAATATAGTATTTGCGCGAGGGACAAATAACGGATACGCTGCCACTTCATCATGGAGCAACTGTCAAACTAAGGAAATCGGCTTCTTTTACTCGCAGCCTACTATAACATAAATTATAGCTTACATGCATGCAAAGAAAACCAAGGCATTGTATGCATAGGTAAAACGGGAACCTTATTTGTTCGACTGTGCAAGCAGTTAAATACACGCATATGGTACTTTTTCGCAAATTCTTCCTGTTCTTGAGCTCCAGCTTACCTGGGTGGTGTTGAATTTACTACCAGGAATTTGTGAAAAATCGGTCTCATTTTTTGCGCAATTTAGTCGGTATGTTCAATTAACGCTGAATCATATAGTGTTCGGGCTCTAATGTTTGCCTTTCCTAACCCTTTATCATCCCGACGAGGATTTGTCTGGGCTCCGCATGACTCTAGACGGCAGATCTCACTATAATTCCCTGTCTGACTGACTTAGTCGCACCTACATTTCTAGCCACCCAGCTTTAGCCACACAGGTCTGACCGAGCTATAGCTATAGCTAATATATTAGGTTTTCTTGCGCACACTTTCAGCACATGCTTTGCGACTTGTTTTGAGCAGCCCCTGTTCTCGACTGCTTAGTCGACATTCTTTGGACTGTTCTAGTCTGCAGAAACTTATTGATAACATTTGAGACTGTTTTCTGAGACATACATACCAACCAAATTCTCGACAGTTTTCTTATAACGTTTTGAATTTTCTAGCTATTTTTACAAAAGAATGTAAAGGGTGTCAAGCTTATTGCTTTCGCAATTTGCATATTGCTTGCTCTCAACTTAGTGTTCTAAATAAAATTCCACTGTTATTAATTAAGAGCTTTCGATGCCTGGTACCATTTTTGCATTACAGGGTGCGGCAGAAAATAATGCAGAAATGTTCAAACTTCAGTATTGGGTTAATTCGTGTAGCTAGTGACTGATTTCTGTCGAAAGTGTATTTATTTATGTTTACTTTCAAGTGCTGCATCCCAACATTCTATTTGTTTTATTGCAAATTCGTCAAAATGTTCGCGAAAGAAGTGATCGCCAGCTTGTTGCTCGCCCAGAAGAAGCCGGAAGAGATTGCCAAGGTGGTAGGGTGCCATTTGGCAACAGTTTACCGCATAAAAAAGTCCCTGCAGGATGGTCCTAAGCAGCGGAAGCCGGGAAGCGGACGTCCGCGCTTAACCCGCACGCCAAACGTGATCATATCGGTCCGTGCATAAATTGCTCGCAACCCGGTGCGTTCCATGAGAAAACTTGCAAAGGAAGCCAATATTTCGAAGAAATCCATGCGGAGAATCACCAAAGAAGACCTGCATGCATCTTCCAGAGCCAGAGTAAAACGCCACTTGATTACGGACCGGGTCATGGAACTTCGAGTGACTCGTTCCAAGAGATTGCTTTCTTTGTTGAAGAAGGAAAAAATGATAATCCTGTTCTCCGACGAAAAGCTTTTCAGCATCCAACAGCCGCACAGACCTGTTCATTTAACCGAAAAAAGTGAAATTCAAATTTCAAACCAAACATCCGGTTGGTGTCATGATGTTTGGCTTGGTGGCGTCCAACGGTTTGAAAATGCCGCCTGTTTTCATCGATACTGGAATTAAAATCAATACCGAAGTGTATATCGGTATTTTAAAGGACCAAGTGTTGACCAAAACGTTGTCCTACAGCAGGATGGAGCGCCAAGTCACAGGTCCAATCGAACCCAACAATGGATGAATAACATGAAATTTTGGCCGAAAAATGTGTGGCCATCTAGCAGTCCAGATCTTAATCCGTTGGATTATAAGATTTGGGCATATGTTGAAGCACGAGCCTGCAAAACATCACACCCTAGTGTGAAAACACTGAAGTCAACCATAAAACGTACATGGCAGTCAATGTCGGAGGACTACGTCCGAAAGGCATGCTCTGGCTTCCGGCGTCGGCTCGAGGGTGTTATTAATAAAAATGGAGGACTCATTGCAAAAAATTGTTTGAAAGGACTTTATAAAGATAACTGCACTCGAAATGTTGATATTATTGCTTGAATTAGTTGAAAATGGGATTTGAAAGAAATAGAACAAATTTTCGCATTATTTTCTGTCGCACCCTGTATCGCCAATTCCAACGATGAAAATGAGAAGTGCTTCCTACCCCTAGCAAAAAACCAAAAAAATATGGATGGAGTTAAGCGTCATATATTTGACGGTTTGGAGAATGAGAACCAAACAAATCTCAACGCCATCTTCGTGCGTGCATAAATTGTTACGATACGTCAGCACCAGAAACAGCAATTTTAGAAAAAAATGAAAGAGAATGAAATTAATGAAGTGTCATTTGAACAGTGGATTACGACTGATAGGTGTAATATTGAATTAAAGAATTAGAAATAGGCATAATATTGAAATTGAATAGCATTTTTTTGCAACTTCACACGGCAAGAGTCCTTGTGATGCGATCGGAGGTACTCTAAAGAGAATGGTAACTAGAGCAAGTTTAGCTAAGCAACACGAACATCCTTTAACGAATGCTAGCCAATATTATGACTGGCAAATAATCCCAAAGAGGATCATGAAATAAAACTGACATTTTGCTATGTCAAACAATTCCTGGAACTCAAAGATATCATTCTTATATTCCAGTTTCAAGTAACGTTAATTGCAGTTAAGGTATTTTCTAATTCAAATGATGAACACAAAATATTTAATTTATTCAAATGATCTGATGTGTAATAAATTTAATGAAAATTAAAAAAAAAACAACATTGTATGAAAAACTGCTTCTTCTCTCCCTAAACAAAACTATCCGAAACACACACATATCCAAAAGCATCAACTTGATTCTTTTCCATCGCATCGAAAAAGAAACGGGTAAGTCTGACTGCCACCGTGTCTGAGAAAAAATTGCCTGTTTTTCAAAAAAATACATTTTATTGCCATCACGACTAACAATCAAAGAGGGCAAAAAAATGCAAAACCTTAAACATTTGTCACTAAGGTTAAAGAAGTCGTAATTAATTTGGGTAATGATTATGATTGCTTGCTTCCTTTTTCTTCTTCTTCCTGTCAAAAAATCTTTTTAGCCATTTCCGGTAATAAATCATGACTTAAATTTTCCTGTGCATGTTCACTGAGTAGAATTGTGTTTTCCTCACTTTTTAAAGATTTTATTAAACAAAACGCTATGAATTCACTTTAATCTGGTAGTTTTCAAAAACTTAGTTCGCTAACACAATACACCAACAGAAACTCGCCATTTACTTCTAAAGCTAGCACTATTACAAGGACCCATCACTTGATTTTTCCATAAACTTTTCTGGTTGATTCCCACATTTTCACAGCTTTTAAAGGGATTCACAGCTCTCGTGCTGGATTTTTCTTCCTAAGAAAATTCACTCCTTGTTCTTTCAAGCACTTTTAAATGAGAAAATTGCTTCCGAAATTTCCAAACGAGGAACAAGCCACGCCATTGTATTGTCAATGTATCAGAACAGTGCAACTCGTAAAATCATTCGCACCCCAAGTAAAAATTCGCGATCCATTTGACCGCATTGCAACTTCGAGTTTCTCAACAATATATGCCACACTTTCGACAGCACACACACTACGCTTCAAGCGAGCCAGAGAATCATCGATCATCGACAGTTGCCAGATTTACATCTTGATATTTTTAACTGATGGGTTTTGGCATAAAACAAGTTTGGTACGAAACATGTTGTTTCAGATGTTTTTCGATGCCTTATGATATATTTATTGAGTCGGAATCAAAATATTCGCTAATTTGCTATGTAACATAATCTACCATGAGCAACAATTTTGAAAGCTACAATATTCTTCCCTAAGTTGGCGACAATGCTGATATTTTCGTTCCGCCAATTTTCCACCTACCAATTTGTAAACAATCTTTGCACAGACCGAGCGTAACTTTGTCAATAATTGAAATTAATTCGGGTGAGTAGAAATGCCACAGAGAAGCAAAACAACACGGGCGGCGTTAATTCGTGAAGCAATGAAGCGGTTTGCGCAGGAACAGTTGAGCGGGAGTGATCAGGAATAATATTCATCGCTGGATCGATATTCGACACTTATCAACGGATCAAAGTGTTTTGTTTGTCGAAGATGCAGTGAGTAGTGATTGTTATTCAAAACGTGAAGATGAAAATGTTAAATGGAATAGTGCACTATTATCAACTAGAAAGTTATTTAGTGAGCAAATGTTCATCTTTTCATTCACGATTGGCGTGCAAATTTTAAAGCAGGCGGTTTTTGGGCTGAGGAAGGTTCTCATGATGGTTTGAGACCCCCCCCCCCTCTCTGGAAAGGGGGACTCCCACACAAATAAACACATTTTTTGCATAACTAGAGAACTAATCAAGCAAATGAAACCAAATTTGGCATGTTGGGGGGTTTTTTAAGGTAAAAAAATGTTTAAATGGTAGTCTGAAATCCTCCCCAATTCTGAAAGAGGGGATCTCATACAAATGAAACACAAATTTCTGCATAATTCGAGAACTACTCAAGCAAACGGAACCAAATTTGGCAGGTGGAAGTGAACGCAAGAAATGTTTCTATGGTGACTCCTCTGCCTGATAGATGAGTACATCCCCAGCAGGGTTGTTTTCTCAGTTCTTTATGGAAGATGTTTTCTCGATGCTTTTTTCAGACCTTTTCCTTTTTTCTTGATTTGGCAAGCTTATTGCTTTCACAATAAGCTTATTGCCTACTCACAACTTAATGTTCTAGATGCACTTTCTCAGTTGTTAATTGAGAGCTTCGATACCAACACAATTCATGAATTTGTATATTGTGTGATAAGCAAAATAATACTCTATGTCCAAGGAAGTCGAGAAAAATTCCAACCCGAAAGATTTCCTCAACCGGACCGTATATAGATTCCCGCTTTCAGCAATATGAAGGATACAGCTGGCATAACAGATATATGCCCCCGTTTGCTGGGTGTAGTTGTGGAGCTTTACAGAGCAAGTTTGTTGCTGATTGCGAACAAATAAAATTAGCACAAGAAAAAATCATGCTTCGACCGGACTGCTGAAGAAAGACAGCCAAGTCGACGTTTGAGGATAGAGACTACGGAGAAGTAGCACTGGCTATAAACAAAACGGTTTTTGATTTTGGTAATGTCATACCAGCAAAGACTCGAAAATATTCTGAAAGAATCATTTCAAAATATTCGTGCTGGTTCAAACCCTTTGATCCATACTTTAATTATTTTTTCTAGCTTTTCAAAGGATCTAGGAGAAAAATTAGGACTATTTTAACAACGGCAGAGAAGGAAGAGTTTGCCAAAGGGAGCACACTCTCAAGGTTCACCGCTGATGAGATTGGTTCTACAAACAAGACGTTGAAAAAATAAATGTAATTCGATTTTACTTACGACCACAACATGGAACCAAATCCGACAGAAAAAACATATTGTCGGAACACTTCTATGTAAACAATGTAACCGGACACGATTTTAATTTAACGAATATTGTTATTGCCCAATGTTATAATTTATTTTGTTGTATACCCGATGGTTTGTATAGTAGACTGCTGTATGCCATGTTAAAATTTATTATTGAATTAATCTTCAAACATTTGTGACATGGAAACCCATTTATCAAATCATCAAGCGACACGCAAGCAATTTCACCTCGTGAGTTATTAAAATGAATAGATATTGCAGGAAATTTCAATACTTCCCACGAAAACACATGTTTCAAATACGGATACCTGTGTAGTGGTAAACTTAAGTCTAGATTTTGATTTTCATTTTCTCACACATATGTTCAAAGAGATTTACCAATACAAGGAAAATTCAATCATTGATTTCGAAAAGTAATTACGAAGTCTTCAACCTTAGAATTCAAGAACGGCTAGGCTTGCGAAAAAAGATTGGATTTGCTTTTTATAAGAAAATAATGCGTTACATCTATTTTTGGTACATTTCAATAAAAAATATAGCATTTTTAACAATTTCAAAAACTTTACATACATTTGAAAACAAAAAAAAAATAAAAAATTAAAGAAGTGACCATCTAAAACTCTTCGCCAACTTTAAAGGTATAACCTCAGCTTTTTAAAAACAAAAATAAAAAGGATCTAAATGGAGGTCCTTTGAGAAAATCAACGTTTTATTTTTACGAAAATTAACGTTTGACGTTTTTCAAGCATGAATTTACGATTTCTTTAGTTTCTGTGTATTTTTTTCGAAGAAAACATTTTATTAACTACAATATTTTATAAGCCAACATTTTGATCAGATGAGTCGTTTGCGAAAAATTTTTGTTTGAAAAAATAAAAACACATTTTAAATACGCTCTAATAGAAAATTTGTCCCCGATAATTTTAGATTTTTTAATGAAAAGCCTCATTTTGGGTAGAAACCATCATACGGAATTTTTTTTATTCAGATCGGAGAGAGTAGGGTCCAACCGGTTTGCGGTTCTGACTGGAAATGCTCTGTTGTGATTTTTTACAACACATTTTTTATTTACACAGAAAAAAATAATTAAATTTAACAAGCGCGTAAAATTTCCCCTCGTTTAATTCTAAGCCAAAAGAGGCGTAAACAACGCAATTGGTTATAGTCCTTGATGCGCCATACAACAATGTTTGCAATCTTTCATGCAACAGGCTTGATTCAGGCGTTATCTGGCTTAAATTTACATTAAATATCCCATTATTTTCTGCCAAATCTAGCATTCTCTTTATGTGCATTATATAACGCAGAAAATTCAATGTATCTGTACAGATGATATCTGTAAAATTTTACCGAATTCTCAACAGCTGAACGTTCGGTAATTCGATTTTACGGATATCGGTGAAATTTCACAGTTATTTGTAAAAAAAAAATTTCCGGAATTCGGCAATATTTTACCGGCATCGGATTACCGAACGTTCAGCTGTTGAGAATTAGGTAAAATTTTACAGATTTCTGTAAAAAAAAAAATTTAAATGTGTACTTTTGGAAACCACGAATTGTACAATACCTTTATGCATCTCAAGGTAGTTTGTTAGTTTATTTTCAAATCAGAACAGCGTCAATGCACCCAGCAATAATTGAAATACATAGAAAAAAGTTGAGCGTGATTAATGATTTATGAAACAGTCTTGTCAAGGCTTTAATTCACACACTTAATTTAAATCACTACTCACAATATTTAAAGGCCCAGCTCACAACAACTGCGCTTGTGCTGGTAGAATATCGGTAATCAACCACGTGTCTCAGTGATTTACATCGGTAATTAACTTATGAAATTTCAACAAATTTGATTACGAAGTGTACCACGAAGAATCTGTGGATCAAGAGATCGACAAAAAATGAGCTGAAAATCTAAACTAAGCGTCCAGATGTCTGTTTGTCTAAAATGTCCGAAAATGTGTAAAGAATGCACTGAATTCTAGCAAATAAGCAGAGTATTCAACCGGGTGTAAACAAGCATTTTGAACCTTCAATTAACTAATCATCTGCTCCTGACGTTGCTGTTTGGCATGACTTGCTACTGGTGACCATCTGTGAAGCTCTGTTTCAGGCATTGTTTCCCATTTAAATTGCATCATAAATCTAATAATAACGTCCAACAATATTGCTTCAAATTAATACATCACTATCAACCATATTAATTCCATCCAAGGCATACTATTCAACAATCAACCAAGCGTCTCCATCATTTCTTCCACTCGTTCGTATGCAGCACTAAAAAGCTACCACCGATTTCATAACACTCCCAGCGAAATTAAAGTTCACATCCCATCCCAACTCACCTTCAAACGAAATTGAGTCCTTCTCATTAACCACCGTCGTCTTGAGCAAACACAGTCAGTCAGTCGAACACTCACTCAATGTTCCCATTCAAATTCTGCTTCTGCTTGCCAAACACCTTCCAGCAACCGAAAAAAAAGAAGAAAATCTGTTATGTATTACACCACAGCTTCCTCCACACTTTCTTCACCGCCACCGATTCCACTCTTCCTTGTGCACCTGCTAAAACCGAACTCTTCTGTCACAGCTTCTGCCGTCTGCCTCTGGGTTACATAACCGGTTGCCAATTTTTTTTTCCTCTCTCACTATTGGCTCTTGATCGCACCTTCCAAATCTCGATGGAGCATCCCGCGAAAGTCGAATCGATGGTATCCTCCGCAAAGAATGTACCTAACCTAGCACATGCGATTTTTCGCTTTTTCTCGAGCAAAATGGATGGAATCGATTACGACACACTCGCTTAAAGGTGAAAAGCAAATTCGGAAAACACCCGCAATTCACAGCAGCAGAATTCCTTACCAGACTCACACACAAACACACTGGCACGCGTCCTCCGATTGAGAGCGAGAGTGATAAACACGTTTTATTTGGGCTTATTTTCTTATCCCAGGAATCTGTCTCCTGTTGCAGGAGGTTGGGTGTTTAGTTTTTTTTTATCTATATATATTTGATTGACAGGTTCAACTTGTTGTTTACAAGCTGCACGCGATCCTTCGCTCACTCCTTGCACTGAGGATTAACAACTCACTATCGCAATTTTCAAAGTGCCTTTCGTATTTATTTTTTTTCTTCTTCTTCTTCTCTTATATTCGGTGGGATTCGTAACGGCAATGACAACCGACAAAAACAACAACAACAAGCGACAGACAACGGATCTGCCCTTTCAAAGCTACAGACTATCTAACAACGAGCCCGTGGCATAACAAATGGTTATTTATAATCCGGCCGTCTTAGCAGCAGGCCAAGCAACAGCAGCACACGCACAAAAGGATAACGAACTGTGCGCCTTTCCGGTTTCCCGTCCTAACAAAAGCCTACTACTACTCGTTGACTAGCACAGATTTTCATCCGCCAGACAGAAGCACTGACAACAATAGCAATAACAACGATCCGAGCAGGCGATGACAGCAAAAGTTTACCGACGCCAACTGCGACGGCCAGGTTCGGCTGGAGAAAATAGTTTTCTGGTGATGCTTAATTCCTCCTGATCTACCAACTTGTTTCAGATGGATTTCGATTCCGCAGTTCAATTGCGCGCGCGAACATTCACACGCACACACACAAACATTCTCGGTCCTCCTAGCCAGACGGGAGACCGGAGTTGTTGGACTGTGACGGACGCAAACGGCGAGAATGTCACCGATAAAACTATTTCGTTTCCCCCTCTCACTCACTGTTGTGTCCCAATCCGAAAACGCAGATAACGCGGATTCCAGAACCGGTGGTGCCGCGGGGAGCGAAAAACCGTTCTTCGTTGTTGTGTAACCGTGCTCGTTCGGTAGCCTGTAACAAACTGAATCGAAACGGTGCCCCGATGGAGCAGATGGTCCGACCGAGGGCTCTGCCGCCACCCACATTCGATTCATAGAAAACTGAGCTACTCCGGCGGTCGGGCGGTAAAGGTGCTGGTGAGTGCCAAGCCGGGTTCTCAAACGAGTCACGTGGAACCGTGCGTTTGCGCCAAGCGGATGTGGAACGGCACTCAGGCTGTTGGTTTGATTCGCGCTTTCGAGGCAGAGTCGTCGAGCTTTTGCACATGTGTTCTAAAGGTGAGGCAGATGGGGAGGGGGGTGGGGCTGTAAGAATGGTCTGTTGCTGCATGACAGAAGCTTACGCAATGTGAGATAACGGACTTTTTTGGGAATGATGCAAGCAGTGATGCCGGTTGACTTTAATGGTTCATTAACGTATATTGAAGCTGATTAGCATTGACATTTGCACACTTCGAGGATGGAGCTACGATGAAGAATAATTCGTTGAAGACAGAGCATGCCATCATGAAACGAACCCAGTTACTGATACGTTTCATCATGCAATAATCTTCATGAAGACATTCCTCGATCGATCACCTGGCTACGTCCATGCCACCGTTCTGAAGTATTTTGTATCTACCTCAAGAAGACACGGGAAACCCACGTAGCTTTCAGTAGTTATCAAACGAAAATAGAACTGAAAATTTGGAGAGAATAGGTATACAGAATGCCCTGTTTGCTGTACAGAACAAAAATTTATTTAAAAATGGTCTTTGAGAGTATCTAGTCCAAGAGGGTTAAGCGGTGATCTTTTTGTCAAACGGTTGGGACATAAGCGTTGATGATAGTCCAAGCCTCGTATGACTTAGGGCTTATCGCTCTCTGAAAAAAGAAAATTGTCTGGGAATAAATGGGTAAGAAAATACGGATGGTGAAAAAGAACTTATCAAAGGATTTGCACTGCCATATCCGTTACTGCCCAACAAAATATGGCACCACGAAGGACACCAGATTCAGCATACATGGCCGCGGAGAGCAGTGGTACGGGCACAGAGCCATATGAAAATGTCTACTAGGAAACCAGGTTTGACCTTCAGAAAAAGACTCCATCTGGGGCATCTTATGAGAAGAAAAATTACTATTAGCTCAATAAATTCTTCACAACCAAAAAGAACTCAGCTCCATAAAAGTGGTGAAAGAGCAAACCTTGCTCCCACATAATCTCTTCATAATAATATTATTGAAAGTAAAAAAGGATAAAAAGAAAAGAACTCACTTAAATTGCAAATCGATCGCGACCCACAGCGATGATTATCCACAATAGGTCAATCAGCTTCTTAAATCAGTTGAGCTGCTCTCAAAATCAAATTTCCCTGCCTTCAGGCCAAACTCCCAGCTCTCGTGTCGCTCTTACCAATCACTCCAGCAAACCTTCCAGTTTCGAACACACAAAGCTCACACGTAATCATCTATCAGAAACATAGAGGTTTTCACCTTTTAAGTGGAATACCTGAAACTATAAATTAGAAGAAAAATTAGTATTTTCCATTTAATTCTAAGACTAAATCGAGTTATTAGTACGAGACACTGAAGAAGTCTGCACATTGTAGACGAAATACGCGTATCTGTCAAGATAAGCTAAGGTAGTTGGAATTAAATGGAAAATACTAATCTTTCTTCTAATTTCTAGTTATCAGAAACAGTTTTTCACAATTGCATGACTAAAGATGATCCCGGAGGAGACTTCCTCTTTTAGATCTTGGAAGTAATCGACAAATTGGACTATCAATCCTGGACCCCCATTGGTGCTGGTGGTATGTCGAATGAGTTATTCACGAACAAAACGGCACTCATCACAGATCTTCTAGCCGTCATTTCAAACTCAAAAGTGTTATAGAAAAATTACCGTAATATTTTAAATGACCTTAAGAGAAAACTATAGACACACGTTTCAGCACGAAGCAAAACGTGACAACTACACTCAGTAGCAAAAAAAAAGCCGAACAAAATTTTGCTTCCAAAAACCGCGTTGTTCAACTTTTTGTTACTTTGTCAATTATCAATATTTGTCAATTCAATAACCAATGTACAGACCTCATGTGACCAAAATTTCATGTTGATAAAATTTATAGATTTGGAGTTATCATAACATATGTGAAAAAAGTCATTTTTGGACATAGCAATTTCAAATCCGTATTTCTGTGAAAAATTGAGGTAACAAATTAAAAATTTCACCATAGCTTAAAAAAATACATAAAATAATGTGGACAAAATTTGAACAGTTTCCTTTTTTCACCCGCTACTGACCTTGCTGAAATATCGGTGCAAAAAAAGCCGAGGTGAATTTTATTAATATTATTTATTAATTTATTTTATTCACATATGTTATGATAACTGCAAATCTATAAATTTTATCAACATAAAATTTTGATCACATTAGGTTCATACATTTTTTATAATGTTGTCGCAATTTCAGCCAAATATATTGATAACTAGCTGATCCCGGTGCGAGCGTTGCTACGCCTGCAACTAAATGAATGCACATTACATAGAACTGACGTTTTTTATTGAGTAATAAGGAGTTCAAACTTCTATCAGAACATTCTTCTTACCCAGACAATACACAGTTTGTGGCTTAGTTACCTGGATAATTCTCAGGATTGGTTGAAATTTGTGTTTGAATTCACCATAGAAACATTTCTTGCATTCAAAAAACCCCGCATACCATTTTTGATTCCATTTGCTTGATTAGTTCTCAAGCTATGCAGAAATTTGTGTTTCATTTGTATGCGAGCCGGAAGGGGGAAGCGGTCTCAAACAATCAAAAGAACCTTCCCCAGCCCCAAAAATACCTGCATACATATTTTCACTCCGATCGGTCAGACAGACAGTCAGACAGAAATCCATTTTAATATAACTAAAAATCCTGTTTCCAATAACCCCCACATGCCAAATGTGGTTTCATTTACTTGAATAGTTCTCGAGTTATGCAGAAAATTGCGTTTCATTTGTATGAGAGCCCCTCCCCCTTTCAGAGGGCAAAGGGGTCTCAAACCACCATAGAAATATGTCTGACCTTCAAAAAAATCCACATGCCAAATTTGATTCCATTTGCTTTATTAGTTCTCGAGTTATGCAGAAAATTGCGTTTCATTTCTATGGGACCCCCATCATTAAGAGAGCAGAGTGGTCTTAAACCACCATAGGAATATGTCACTCCTTCAAAAAATTCCACATGCCAAATTTGATTCCATTAGCTTTATTAGTTCTCGAGTTATGCAGAAATTTGTGTTTCATTAGACCCCCCCCCCCCCCTTCGGAAGGCGGAAGAGTCTCAATGACCATAAACACATTTCTCTCCTTCAAAAACCTCCATATCCCAAATTTGGTTCCATTTTCTTGATTAGTTCTCGAGTGATGCATAAATTTGTGTTTCATTTGTAATGGAGCCCCACCCCCCCCTTCAGAAAAGGGTGGGGTCTCAAATTAGCATTGAAACAGTATCCATCTACAAAAACCTCCACATGCCAGATTTGGTTCAATTTGCTTGATTAGTTCTCGAGTTATACAGAATATTGTATTTCATTTGTATAGGAGCCCCCCCTTTCAGGGCGAAGAGGAATCTGAAACCATCATAGAAACCTTTCTTGCCTTTAAAACCTCACACATGCTAAATTTGGTTTCTTTTGCTTGGGGTCTCAAACCACCGTAGAAACATTTCTTGCCTACAAAACCTCCACATGCCATATTTGGTTCCATTTGTTTGATTTGTTCTTGAGTTATGCAGAAAATAGTTTTTCATTAGCATGGGAGCCCCCCTTTCTAAAGGCAGGAGGGTGTCGAACTATAATAAGATCCTTTCCCGGACCCAAAAACCCCTGCATACAAATTTGCATAGCGGTAGGGATAGTTCTCATGTTTGGTTTAAATTTGTGTTTCGTATGTATGGTAGCCCCCCCTTTTCAGAGTGAGGAGAGGTCTTAAATTACCACAAAAACATTTCTTGCCTTCAAAAACTCACCCATACCAATTTTGGTTATTCATGGTTATTCATTTGCATGGGATCCCACCCTTTCTAGAAGCGGGAGGGCTCTCGAACTATCATAAGATGCTTTCCCGGACCCAAAAACCACTGAATACAAATTTGCAAAGCAGTAGGTATAGTTCTCATGTTTGGTTGAAATTTGTTTCATTTGTATGAGAGCCCCCCTTTTTAGAGGGAGGAGGGGCTTTGAACCACCATAAAAACATTTCATGCCTTAAAAAACTCGTCCATTCCAAATTTGGTTCCATTTGCTTGATTATTTCTCGAGTTATGCAGAAATTTGGGTTCCATTTGTTTGAGAGCACCCCCTCCCCCCTTCCTCCTCATATGACGGAAGAGTCTCAAATCACCATAGAAACATTTCCCTCCTTCAAAAACTTCCACATGCGAAATTTGGTTCCATTTCTCTTATTAGTTCTCGAGTTATGCAAGGATTTGCGTTTCATTTGAATAGGTTCCCCCCCTTTCAGAAAGGGGAGGGGTCTCAAATCAACATAGAACAATTTTTTGTCTTCAAAAACCACCACATACTAAATTTGGTTCCATTTGCTTGATTAGTTCTCGAGTCATGCAGAATAGTGTATTTCATTTGTATCGGAGCCCTCCCCCCCCCCCCCTTTAGGATGGGAAGGGGTCTCAAACCAACATAGAAACATTTTTTGTCTTAAAAAACCACCACATGCTAAATTTCGTTCCGTTTGCTTGATTAGTTCCCGAGTTATGCAGAATATTGTGTTTTATTTGTATGGGAGCCCCCCCTTTTATGACGGGGAGGGTTCTCAAGCTACCATAAAAACCTTTTTTGCCTTCAAAAACTCACACATGCTAAATTTGGTTTCTTTTGCTTGATTAGTTCTCGAGTTGTGTAGAAATTTGTGTTTCATTTGTATGGGAGCCCCCCTTTCCAGTGAAGGGAGGGGTCTCAAACCATCATAAGATTATTCTCCGGCCCCAAAAATCTCTGCATACAAAATTTCACGCCGATCGGTCCTTCCGCTCGCGAGTTAAATCGTGACAAAGGAAACCCCAACTCATTTTTATTATATAGATTGACAAAGTTACAGGAGGTTGAACAAGGAGTTTTTTGCTAACAAAATTTAGCTCGGCTTTTTTTTGCTACTGAGTGTAAATCAAAAATCAACCACTTTCGAGCAAAGCCTACTTCTCACTTCGAGTTTCGTTTATGAGTGTCAAAATTGAAACGCCAAAATTGTTACAATTCCTGCAACAATGCACAGTGGGTAAAAATGTATCCGAATCCCATTAATTTGAACGGCACATGGTAGGAGTCCTGAAAAATAGTTTATCTTATGGGAAAAAAATGGGGAATCCAATGGTGTTGGTTTCATTTTGGGGTTGACCACAGTAAGTGTCCCATTTTGCCCATTTTTCCCCTCGTTTTGGATGCAAACTAGATTTATTACCCGAAAACTAAGCTTGGTGCTACTATATTGAACCCTAATGCACTATAAATTTTCAGAAAAAGCTGAAGAACTCTATGGAACAAATTTTTCTTGGACCGGATGCCAGAAAGTGGTCCATTTTACCCGATTTTCCCTTACACATGCATGAACTCATATACCATGTGGCTCGGAAGATTGGCGCCAGTAATATTGCTCTCACTTGCACTGTACTTAAGTAAAATGTCCGGAAAATCGAATGGTGATGGATTCGTTTAGGGTTGGCGTCAGGAAAAAGTATGAGCCTTGCACGCGGTATACAGGTATAAAGGGCTTCTTTTTAAATTCATGAAACAATTGGCCTTTTATGCTTGAGAAGATACCATGCAATAGAAGTGGGTTATCTGGTTGATTTTCGGGGAATTCCTTGCCAATTCTGTTGTGGTTGAACGTAAAAGTTTGACTAGGGCCGGTCCTGGATTTTTTCGGTTTGGAAATTTTCTCGATTTCCCTAATTGGGGATATCCCTGGTCAGCCCAAAACTAAACTGGTGGCTCCATCAGTGTTGGAACTCTGTAACGGGTAGGATCGGATATTGGCTTGCCTTTTGATAATGTCCTTATACGAGATTCTGTGATTTGAATTGTGATAGGATTTCCTAATCGCTGGGAATACTTGCGAACATTTGTGGCTGACACCAATAGCTTTTCACAATTATATCGCTGTAAAGCAAATGAATAGTTTTTGAAAAAGTTTACATCTGTATATGAAATCAGTTCGTTTTTTTTGCATAACTGGTTGAATTGCTTTTAAATAAATTATCTCATAGATAAATCATCTAGCTCGAACCTTTGTAGGGGTAAGTGGTTGGACCATCATTATTTTAATTCAATTTAAGGGGGGATATGCAGTTAGAACGAGAAAAAAACTCATTTTTGAAAACAAAAATTCAAGGGGAAGTTTTAACTCAAACCAATCGAATTTTTTTTACAGTTATAAGTGTATTCATGTAGTAAGCAAAAAGATTATTTTCATTTTTTTTTTCAACAAAATGGCGGCCGTTAGAGTGCGTTGAAAAAGTCGATGTATTTTGCTTGTGCCGGCTCTCCTGGTCGCAGTTTTGATCTGAAGCCTGCTTACTCAAAAAACTACATCAATTACATTGACATTTAGTCGATGAATTAAAAAAATAAATTAAAAAATAAATTTTGCACTTTTGGCGTAACTTTTTTAAAAAAATCCACATTTTTTCCACCATTTTGTAACATTTTTCCATATTTAATAATAAAATATTACAATTACTTTTAAAACATCTAGAAGGTAATACTATAATCAAGAAATCCTATAAGTTCCATCTTAATCGAATAATTAGTGTTTAAGTTATCACCGGCATAAACTCTTAAAATGCTGTTTTGAGAAAAACGCGTTGAAAGTTTTAATTGTCGGTCTGCGCGCGAAGAAGGCGTCTTCAAAAAACGATGAAACGAAACACTTGGAGTTCGAATTTCGAAAAAAAGGTTTGAGGAGCGTATTCTACGGGAAATTTACTAACTTTTTATGCAATAAAAAAGATGATTTTTTCGGTCATTCTAACTGTATTCTTTAAGGGGGGATTTAAAGAAATGATCCATTTTACCCGATTTCCCCTCATAATTTAATAACCACCATGCTGTTTTGAAGATTGGCGCTGGTAATATTGCTCTCTCTTGAACTATAGTTATGTAAAAATGTCCGGATAATCAAATGATGATGGTTTCGTTTAGGGCTGACCACAGTGAATTGTCCATTTGACCCTATTACCCCCATACTTTAATAACCTCATATACCAGTTTTGAAGATAGGCGCTAGTAATATTGCTCTCACTTGCACTGTACTTACGTAAAAATGTCCGGAGAATCGAATCAGCTTTTTCTTCAAATTTACAGTGCATTTGGGTTCAATATAACTCAATATAGTAGCACCAAGTTTAGTTTTTGTGTAATAATTCTAGTTTGCATTCAAAATGAGGGGAGACATGAGCAAAATGAGACACTTACTGTGGTCAACCCTAAACGAAACCAACACCATACTCTGCGCCGTCTAAATTAATGAAATTTTGGATCCAGTTTTGCCCACTGTGCAAGAACTGTTCTAGAAATTATAAGCACACCTAATGTTATCGGTTATTTTGAAATGAATGATGTTTTTCAAATTTTGTTGGCTGTGTTCTTTTGTTTACATATTTCTGTACATCGTAGCAGAAACAAACTTGTTGACTTTCAAAACACATGCTCTAACTCCAACATCAAACTCGGGACATCCAACATCAAAGATAGGGACGTCTACTGTGGTGTGTGCAAAAGAGCGACTTGGACTCAAGACATACCGAGAGCAAAAAAATCTCAAAAGGAACACAAATCAGGCCGCGTCTGTGAAACCAAGAACCTGAAAACTATATGATACAATTTTGTGTAGAAATTTTGGGCGTATATTCATGGACGATGAAACTTATGTGAAATTGGATTATAAAGCCCTTCCGGAGCACAATATTCTACTGTACGCAAGGACAGAGATATCCCTGAGTGAAAAAGACCATTTTCACCGGAAAGACATGTATTCGCCTGATTGCCAGGAGGCTCGACCTATCGAGACTTGCTGGGCTTTGACCAAAGCAAAGCTACGGAAATTCACAAAACCAGCGGATGACATCAAAAGGACTTTTCCTTTTGATTGGACATGAGCGGTGAAATGTTGGGCAGTGCAGCTGGGTTTTATGGACCATCTTCCAGTTAGATGTCTTGGTAATAATTTAAAATTTTGATTGGAGAAGAGTAAAATGTTATGTAAAACCCCATTGCTGATGTAATTTGAGAAATATAATAATTGTTGAATTCAGTTCAACTTTAAAGGGATTTCCAAAATTATTATTATCTGGCGGAAAATGAAACTCACGATCCGGTTGGTTTTGGCAACTTGGAGAATATAATATAATATAATATAATATAATATAATATAATAGAAATTAATATAATTTTCCTATAGAATGACAACGAATTCTTTTTTAATAATAATAATAATGAGTTCTAGGCGTACATTTTGCTCGGGTTTCAGTTACGATTCATGTACGTAAGAGCTTATGTGTGTATAGATGTAAGTTTGTTTCATACTATTTATCGTTCATTGTACAATTAGATAATAACTACTTACGTTTAGTGCCCCTTTCGTTAGGGATCTAGTTGTATCCTTGTATGTAATGCATTTAGTGTCCAGTCCTAGTTAAGGTAGGTTAAGGTAATCGCGGGTTAGCTTAAGTAGTTATAATTCATACTGTGGCTAGTTTTGGTTTCTTACCGGTAGCATACAATGGCAATGCAACAATTCAATATAGTATCCAGCAGTGGAAACAATAAGAATAGGTTACCTAGTGTGTAAATATAGTTTAAGGATAGATTTATGGAATATTTTGTGTCGCCTATGCTAACCATTCAGTGCTTGTATCCTGACGCCTCACTAGACTTCACTAGACTAATATTAAGTACGTAATTTAAGGCTCACTTAGCAATCTAATTAATTAAATACAAGCTGGTGAATTTTTATACGTTTGCCTCCTTTGTTCGTCCGTTTGTTTTTCTTTGTACTCACCCGGTGTGACGGTTCGTCCGTACCTATCACTCCGCAGTACAAGGAATCTCCGCAAACCTCCGAAAGGGCGCTGGCTGGTGACTGTCATCGGTTGGTTAGATGACATACAGAGCGCGCTGGCCTAATAGGATAGGCCAACAATCCCTCCAGGGTACGCAAACTTCCAGTTGGCTTACGACTCAACGCGCTGAACATCCAATACCGCCAATTTGGCTGCCGGGCGCTCATAAACTCCAGTGACTGTCTTTACGATTGCTGACCGGACCTGTCCGTCTCGACTGACTATCGTATTGATGACTCTTCCCTTCGGCCAGCAACTCCGGGGCATCTTGGGGTCGACAATGATCACCACTTGTCCGATGGCAACGGGCTTCACAGGCTGGAACCATTTAGACCGACGAATAATTTCAGGCAGGTAATCGGTGAGCCATCGCTTCCAAAAAAGGTTGGCCAAGACTTGTGAAGTGCACCAGTTCTGCTTCAGGAGAAGACCGCAGTCTTCATTCGTAACCAGTGGTTTTGTTCCGTTGGATGAACCGAGAAGAAAGTGGTTCGGGGTAAGGGCTGCAGCAGAATCATCGTCTGTTGGCACATGCGTGAGTGGCCTGGAGTTGACCACGTTTTCTATTTCCATCAGGGTGTTTCGGAGTACCTCGTCAGATGGTTTTTTCGTTGTGCAGACGGCTATCAGGTTGTTCTTCACCGTTCGTATTAACCGTTCCCAGCTTCCACCCATGTGTGGTGCCAGCGGAGGATTGAACACCCACTCTGCCTCAGAGCTAGTAAACTCTTTCATGACTTCGTTATGGTCGATCACTCCCTCGAGTTTCTTCAGCTCTCGATCCGCTCCGACAAAGTTGGTTCCTCGGTCGCTGTAAAACTTTCTAGGTTGGCCACGTCGAGCGATGAAATTGCGGATTGCCATGATGCAGGAACTGGTCGTTAGCGAATGAGCGACTTCAATGTGTATCGCCCGAGTGGTCAGGCAAGTAGCCAGCATTCCCCAGCGTTTCTCGACTCTTCTGCCGACGACGACTTCAATTGGCCCGAAGTAATCGATCCCCGTGTGCGTGAACGGGCGTGAGAACGCTGATAGACGACCAGGAGGTAGATCTGCCATGCATGGGGGATTCGGTGCTGCTTTTTCGATCTTGCATCTTTGGCAACCTCTACGTGCTTGATTGTAGCACGAGCGTATGTGGCTGATTTGGTACTTCTGCCGCAGCTCGTTTATCACTGTCTCGTGGTTTTGTTGGTGGTATTTATTGTGGTAGTGAGATATTATCAAGGTAGTGATGTGGTGGTTTCGTGGTAGGATGATGAGTTTCTTCGTGTCTTCGGTGACGTACTGACAGGCTGCGATACGGGTTCTCATGCGCAGTATATTACGTTCATCCAGCCACGGTGATAGCTTGTACAGTGGACTGGATGTCGGAAGTGTTGCTTTTGGTTCTCCTGCTTGAAGTGCGTTCCGTAGGCTAGAAACTTCTTCAGGATAACCTTCCTGTTGCGCTAAACGTATCAGGTATGCTTCAGCTGTATAGAGTTCACTTTCGGTAAATGGTCCCGTTGTCTTCGGTTCTTTCTGTTGCTCGGAGCGGCAGTTGCCTGTGAATCGCAGCACATGTGCAACGACGTTTCGCAATCGCCCGCAGTTCGAGTAGTCGGTGACACGGACAATTGGTTCTGGGGAAGCGTAGTGCACGGCAACAGCTCCTATGAGCTCAGCGCCTGTGGTTTCGCTCCGGATTATCGACTGAGGCCACTTATCTTCGAGTTGACCAAAGATAGTCTGGACCATTGAACCACCTGCTGTCCGGAGAAAGATCGGGGTGGATGTCCCACTTCGTTCCATCATCAGCAACGTTCAGCTTGCTTGGTACGTATCGCCATTCATGTGATTCCGTAGCTT
Organism: Aedes japonicus; assembly: GCA_034211315.2. Classification (NCBI taxonomy): domain Eukaryota; kingdom Metazoa; phylum Arthropoda; class Insecta; order Diptera; family Culicidae; genus Aedes; species Aedes japonicus. The sequence goes on along the minus strand of JASCZW010008798.1, from coordinate 6,214 downwards.
CCAGGATCTCCGTGACTCTGAATCCAACGAATTGAGTATACCGTCGATGATCGGAGTTGATCCAGCACAAAACATCTCTTGAGTCCGTCCAGTAGAATTTTTTCGTGATCCGTATTCCCAGCGACTCAGTAACCGTGCAAGAGAGCCGCGTTCCTAATAGCGCTGCTTGCAACTCCAGTCGAGGAATCGAAGTGAGCTTCAAAGGGGTCACTCTGGTCTTGGAAGTGACGATGGAACAATGGGTTATCCCCTCCTTGACAAAGCGAAGAAAACATACAGCTGCCATCCCATTCTTGCCGGCATCTACAAAGGTGTGTAGTTGTATTTCATCGGCTTCGGAGAGTGGATGTCTGGCACTGTAGCATCGAGTGATTTGAACCTTCTCGACATTGGGCACGACTTTAAGCCAAGTGAGCCAGGTTGCAAACTCTTTATCGTGTATTTCTTCATCCCAGCTTACTCCGGATCGCCATATGTCCTGTAGCAAGGCCTTCAGGTAGGCTAGAACGTTCACCGTTAAAGCGCGTTCGTGACTCCAAAAGTGACTGAGCTCGCTCTACTTCAGAGGATTGAAGCGGTTTAGTTGGTTTGACAACTCCTACACTATCAAGGGAGAAGTAGTCCTTGATTGCTTGATGTAGATCTTCGTCAGAACCATCGTCGTACGGGCGTACGTGGAAGGTGTAGTGAAACATACTTGGTGTCTCTCCAGTGCATAATCCTCCACAGACAGTCCAACCTAGGCGTGTCTTCATCGCGATCGGTTGGCCTAATTCTCCTTCGCGGCTCTTCAGGGTCAGTCCCAAATGAGCATGCTTCATGCCAATCAGGATTCGAGGGCGGGCGTCTTGGCATGACTCGATCGGCAGCCCGTTGAGGTGAGGATACAAGTGTACTACTTCTTCGAGATTTAACGTTTGATATGGCAGCATCAGCTGATTCACTGTACGTACGTCTTCCATCTGGAACTGTTTGGCCTTATTATGTCTTGCAGCGATATAAAGGTTGACGATATGGGAGTTTTTCTCCTGACGCTGGGTTCCTCCCGTCCAACGTAAGCATAGCGGACTCAAAGTTCCATTTAGTTGCAGTTCATCAGCCAGTTCTTGGTCAAGTAGTGTCAATGCTGAGCCTTCGTCCAGAAAGGCATAGGTGTGTACCTCCTTTCCAGTTCCTGAGAGCACTACTGGGACATAGCGAAAAAGCACAGAACTGGAAGTTGTTTGGTGCGTGTTGCAACCATGTCCAGAGTTACTAGCTTCAGGGTGCGGTGACTGTTGCTTTGCGCTCGGAGTTTGATTCTTTTCTTTCTGGTCGTTGTGAAGCAGTTCGTGATGCCTGTATGTGCATCCGTCTTTCCACATGGTTTAGCCTTGCAGCTGCCTTTGTGTTGGCGAAGGCACGTGCGACAAAGTTCGAACTCTCGGATTACCGCCCATTTGGAATCCCTTGAAAACTCCTGAAATCGTTTGCATTTTTCCACCGATTTGCAGTTCCCTTTGCACACTAGACACGTCGCCTTTGTTGATTCCGATGTAGATCCTGCTGTTGCTTTCGAGGCCCTACTTGCTTTCGTGTCATACGGGACCGCTGTTTCAGAGTGCGCATTCAAAAAGCTATCTCCCTTTTACCTCGACGAACATCTATGCGGCTAGGTTTCGCTTCTAATGACACAGTGGGGAATGTTACCGAACTTGCTGCTTCCGCTAGACTATAGACCCATGCGCTGAAGGTCGCTAAGCTGACCGTGAAATACGCCTTTCGATGTTGGGCCCAGCTAAGCTTGATTGATGGCGGCAGTTTGCTAACGAGTTGATGTAACAAAGTGATGTTGTACATGTACTCCTCCAAGCCACATGATTCCACTGTAGCGCAAAAGTTCTGTACACTCACTGCAAAATCCACTAGTGTTTCCAGTCGATCCTTCTCGAATCGCCGGTAGCGAACTTATTTTCCCAATCAACGAATGCACAATTACTTCCGGTTGACCATACAACATTCTTAGCGTGTCCATAACGCCATCCACATTGCCAGGATGCATCAGCCTACACTTGACGGCCTCGTAGGCTTTTCCCTTCAGAGCTCTTTGCAACCGCACCAGGTTCTCCTCTTCCGTGAATCCACACATAGCAGTTGTGCTGCTAAACATGGATAAGAAAATTGGCCATTCTTCTGGGTTGCCAGAGAACGTGGGCAAATCCTTCGAAACTGCTTGCCGCGCTGCAATCTGCGATCGTGAGAGCTGAAACTGGTCGCATTCGTCCTCAATTGCGGTGGAGTTTCTCGACGATCTTTGAACACGTGTAGCACGTGGCGTGCCGTGAACAGATCGAATGTGATCCACAGTTGACTTGTTTGCGTGACGTGCATCGGGATGAATCTGCGTTGACTGAGGTAGAGCATCCAGACTGAAGTGGTTGGACTGCCCGTACGCTGGATCGCGGTTACTACAGCCACGATTTTCCTGGAGATAGTTGGGTTTCGGTGGAGGCACCTGTGTGGAAGGCATGGAATTTACAGGTTGATAACTAGCAGTAAGTTGTTGTTCACGTAGAAGCCTTTGCTGTTGCGACTGTTCTTCCCATAAATGATGGATGCGCTCCTCCTCCTTTTGCAACTGTTGTTGCTGCCCTCGAAGAACTGTTTCCTGTTTCCGTTGAACATCACGTTGCTGTTGTTGATACCGCCGGAATTCTTCTTCTCTTTGCAATTGCTTTTGATGCTGTACTCGAAGGTGTTCTTGCTGCAACTGCTGATTTCGTTGCTGTTGCTCCAATAGTAATTCTTGCTGCAAATGTAACTCTTCTTGGTGTCGCAGTTGGAGTTGTGTTCGTTGGCGCTGTTGAAGCAGACCCGGCTCACTTTGCTCGTCTCGTTCATCCACTTGTGGGTATTGTAGTTGAGCAACAGGATCCGATCGAATCTTATTGACCTCCATCCGTGAAACACTGGTAGTTTTGACCCAATCTTCAATCCGACTTCGCGAAATCATAGAACTCGAACTCTGACTTGCTCCTTTTTCACTGGCCAGTTTTTCCAGAATTTCGTATTTCTTAGCCAGGAACTCCTTGTGATTTTTTGCCTTTTGCAGTGCGGTGATGCGCTGACGTTCCACTTCCTCCTGTTGTTGTCGTTCTTCAAAGTCTCTCTCTTCTTGTAGCCTCAGTAACTGCAATTCGGTACGATTTCGAGCGGATCTCTGCGACGATGTACAGGAAACTTCCGATGATGTCTTTTCCAACTCGATGGTGGGAACTCCTACGACTGTTGGTACGAGGAGCGTCTGCTTCCGTTGGTTACAGAGTGATCTCGACTGTAGAACGGGATCTAGCTTCTTAAACGACACTGGATTGAGTGCTGGTTCAGAATGCGTAGCTGATTTGCCACGCGATGGCCGAACAGGCGTAGATGTCGGAGTTTCCTTATTAGACAGGGTACGTTTGGCTTTCAGTTCCTTCTTGGCATCAATCGATGTTGGCGGCTTGTTTGAAATCGACATAGTTCGCTGGTCCCAGTTTGCGGTCTTGCAGTTGGTACAGCTCCAGCTCTGGTTGACGACTTCGTCCGTAACACCAACACAATCGTAATCATACCACTTGTCACACTGATCACATTGCACCATATTGTCTGCTCCAGGTCCTCCACAACTTTCACACGGCGGTCCATCGGCGGTTCTCTCGGACTCATCCACTAAGACCACATCTTCCATACCATCACCACTACCATTTGTACCACTTTCACTGACCACATCACCTTCAATCGGTGTTGACTTCACACCCTTACTACCACCGGACTTTTTACCACGATTTGACATGCTAGCGAACTTATCGGTTTTCGTTGTAAACGAAAATTATATCTTGTTGAATTTATTTCAACGGTTTTCCGAAAATCATAATTCTCCGGTACGGAAATGAATGAAATAACGCTCTGATCCGTGATGGGGAGAATATAATTTTCCTAATAGAGATACAATTCTTCATTACAATGTGTAGGTTTTGAATACTTTTAATTTATAAGGAAGATTTAAGCTCAATTTTAATGTTTTGCATGCCTCATTTGGTCTCAAGTCTGCATTTTAACAATGTAATAACGCAATGATCATATTATCTATAAAGTTTGCTTGACCATAATATAATTATTTGTTCATTTAATCGTGTATACATGTATATAGGTATGTTACTTACGTTTAGTTCCGTTTAGAGTAATTCAAGAATCCAGTTCTAGTGTAGTTGTAATGTCATTTAGTGGTACAGTCCTAGATAAGTGCATGTAATTAGGCTTAGTTAAGATTATCCTTCATACTGTGGCTAGTTTAGTGTATTCTCACCGATACTTCTATGGCATTTATTAATTCAGTAGGCCAGCAAGTGGAAACAATAAGATTAGGTTACCTAGATGTGTAAGGCTATAATTTTAGATAGATTTATACATGATCCAATTTCGTTTAGGCTTACCAATTCTGTAGATTTTAGGTGGATCTAATTTATTAATAGGACTAATTTTAAGTGAAAAACACACTATTTTAAGTACAACTTAGCACTAATTTAACTATAATTAATAAGTTTTGAATATTCACTCACGTATGTAGCTACTGTTGCTTGTTGTTTCAGTTTTGGTTTTCTTTCTACTCACCCGGTGTGACGGTTCGTCCCTACCTGTCACTCCGCAGTACAAGGAATCTCCGCAAACCTCCGAAAGGGCGCTGGCTGGTGACTGTCATCGGTTGGTTAGACGACATACAGAGCGCGCTGGCCTAATAGGGTAGGCCAACAATAATTGAAACATAAAAAACACAACACAGTTTTAATATTTTCAAGTCATCATCATCATCATCATCATCATCATCATTATTATTATAAACCTACATTTACAAAAAAAAAATAGTAGCGTCTCTTTAGAGTGTATTGCAAACATTAGCTCAATAAGTGGAGTTTTGGATTCTGGACTTCGGTCTGGCCATAGCCATCCTTCTTTCAGCTTTGCAACCTTTACCACACTCCGTCATCGCTACGTGGATTCCAGAACGCTGAGCTGTTCATCCGTACCAGGGGTTCTGGACTTCGGTCTGGTGAAAACCAGCTATCTGCCAACTCTGCAACTCTCACAACATTCCGTCATCGCTATATGTGTTCCGAAACGACAAGCTGTTAACAAGTTTCTTGTCAGACACGCCAAAGATTCTGGACTTCGGTCTGGCCAAAGTCAGCCTTTTGTTAGTAATATCAAGGTAATTGGACTTCGGTCTGGAGAAAATCAGCGTTCTATCAGGTAAGATAGAATTGTATATGTCTGGCCGAAGCTACCAATGGTACTGCGCGCTGATGTTCAATAAACCTTCCAGCTTTGCAACCTTTACTACACTCCGTCATCGCTACGTGGATTCCGTAACGTCGAGCTGTTCATCAGCTCCCCGTCAGCCGTAACAGGGATACTGAACTTCGGTCTGGTGAAAACCAGCTCTCTGTCATCTCTGCAACCCCCCAACAATCCGTCATCGCTATGTGATTTTCGAAACGACAGCTTCTTGTCAGCCAAGACAAGGATTCTGGACTTCGGTCTGGTCAAAGTTAGCCTTCAGTTAGGTAAGATAGAGTTGTATATGTCTGGCCGAAGCCACAAATGGTACTGCGCCCTGAAGTTGTTGCTTTGCAACAATCACTACACTCCGTCATCACTGTACGACGACGACCCGAACAACGAGCTGCCTATCAAATCTATGTCAGCCATACCAAGGATGCCGGGCACCGGTCTGCCGAACATCAGCCTCCTGTCAGGGTATTCATCATTGCTTTGTGAACTCCAAGCGGACTATTCATCAAATTTCTGTCACCCATGCACAAATATCGGTCATTTATAGCCTTATGCATTATAGAATCAACCATGTTTCATGTTAGTTCTTAAGCCCTAGATTTATGCTACATTTCGCACTTCTCTAGAAGAGTTAAAATTCACTGGAAGTGCACTCTGTTGTATCTAAAGTTTTAAAACATACGAAGGTTTTAAAAAAGGTTATAGTGCCTTGTAGTTCGTACATATTTAAGCATACACGCAAAGTTGCAGTGCGATACTGCCCTTTGTTTTGACAGCTGATTGTTGTTGACGTGTTTGGCATTATTTTGAATATGGATAAAAATGGTTTTCGTTCTCTCATTAAATATTAAATATTGGTTTCCAGAGTTTCAGTGGGCCGCAACTCCACTACCGAACAAGTCCG